>PVKA01008950.1:0-70599 GCA_004027165.1 Ctenomys sociabilis
AATAAAATAAAAATAAATGGAAAAAAAAACCTGTAAATATAATTTCATGTATGCACCTTGTACAGTACCAAAACGTTACGAAAACAGTTTGCAATGTATTAATTCATCGACTCTATATGGTTAAGGTGTCTTGAAACTGTCTGATTGACATTTGTATTTTAATAAAATAAAAATAAATGGAAAAAAAAATAAAATAAAAGTCTTTATATTTACTTCGGTTAGAAATTTTACTCGAACACAACAAATAAATTACAAGCTAACAATGAGCTAAACATGAAGATGATTTTCTTTTTTAATAGTAAAACAAGTGCAAAAGTAAACAATGTATGTCCACATGGCAATTCCAATGTCATCAACAATCTGAATTTATTCTATCATTTTCTCTGGTATATGCAGTACGGCTTTCTCCTCAAGGTCTCTTCATCACTAGGACTCATAGTAGTCAACTTTCTTATTACTGGACATAGAACTTGACCCTCAACTTTCAGGAAGAAAGGCTTAGTGTAGGTCATGGTTTGGGGAGTTTCAGTCCACTAGCACCAGGGCAGGCACATCATAGTGAAGGGCTGTGGGGGAGCAAGGCTGCTCAGTGCATAGCCATAAGAGCTGGGAAACTGAGTCAAAGACAAATGAGTGAGAGACCTTCACGTCGCCTGTGAAAGCACAGGAAACAGGAAAGTGCTCTTAATCTGTCGAGGTCTTTTAACTGAATAAAGTTTCATTCACAAGATTAACCCTCACAAACACCTAATGTATCACCAGCTGTGTATCTGTTATGTAGATAACTAGGAAAAAGCAGAAGAGATACAACAAACTGTACCAGTTGCCTCCTGGAACATTGTAGATGTCACCGTTAAGGAGACCCGACCCATTCCACATACATCTCACTGGTCAGAATCTGCTTCTGTGCTCATGTCAGCAATATAGACTGAGAACTGTAATATGTACTTGGATTCATATACAGTAAAAATAAACTATCGCTATTCTGTTGCTAACAAACGTAAGGGAAACATAGGGATAAGAAATTATTGATCTCAATTATTTCTGTTTTGAAATAGTGGGCATTACAAGAAGTATGAAAAAGATAACTTCAGGGCCTCACTAACATTTCTACATACTAAGCAGATTTTATATCTTACTTATTTTCTGGATTCTTAATTACCTATGGCCAATTGCTGTGAATATCTCCCTGCTTATATTGCAATTCCATGTATTATGTTTAAAATGCAGGATAAGTGTACTTTCACTAAAAATTTACTTCTTGCTGAAATAAAACTCTATTCCATTTCATTTCCTTAAATTCAATCTTCTCTGTAATTGATGTAATCGAATTTTATTTATTTTTATTAATAAATATCTAATCTATACTTTAAAGCATTATTTCACATGTGATATATCTAATAAATATTTGAATTTCATTTTAACTATATATGAAACTATGTTAATATGATTTGAGAATACTTGGATTTGATCTCAGAGAGGACATAATTGCTTTTCTGTTCCCTTATTTTTCGGTTTGGGATTTTATGATTTCTCACTTTGTTCACTCTTTGTTTTAGATATAAGAATATCAATAAATCTGCTTGGTTTGTGTTTATCTTTTTATTGATTTTCAGGGATGGATCATGATTTTATTTTTACTAGTATGTTTCACATAAGCATGTAATTGACATGCATTATTAGTTTTATTTTCAGTGTGAATCAGTACTTTCTCTACAAGAAAAAAATGAGAATAACTTTATAAGTCTGCACAACTACTCCATTCAGTCTAACAAAGTCATTATTTTATATGACAAAGAATTATTTTGTGATTAAGTTTATTTCTACTTTCCTAATTCTGTAAATAAATACTAGTACATTTCTGAGCCATTTCACATAAGAATATATTTTCTGCTGCCTTCCATATAGGTATTGCTTATTTAAAAATTCTTTCTGAATTTTCTTTTCCCTTTTAAAATATATAAATATTATAGTATTTTTTCAAGTTTAAGATTACCAAGGAAATAGTTCAACATGTGCTTTGGATAATTTTACTTTTATACTAGTATTGCTTATGTTAAATATATTTCTTACAGTAGAGTTTGCATCAGCTTGATGTACATTTGTACATTCTGGAAACTTTTTAAACAGATTCCATAGTTTCTTTTCACTTTTACTATTTCATTTGTCATTTCTTTTAACTATCCATACCAACAGAAAACTCAGAGAATATATTCAGAGATAGCATAAGAATATTATTTGCTGTGGGCTGGTGGAATAACTCTAAATAGAGGTAGATTTTTTCAATTTGATTTAAACATCATGTAGCAGGTAGGTTACAAGTACATGCTCTAAAAATATGCAATTTTTAAGATGCAATTAGTCATAAACTAATTTTTAAAAAGATTGTCCAAGGTACCAGTTAATGTTTAAAAGTTTTAACTTCAACCAATTGTATATGCTAATATATGTAATTTGAAAAACTACATTGCTATATGCAATATAACTATCACTGCTGACTACCTTGTACCTTGTTTTTCTTAATGTGCATTGTTTCTAATGTCTTATTGAGAGAAAAAGTTGATGTTTAATTGTTGGTCTTGCATGGCTATATCCAATAATCTGAGCAACAAATTTGATGATATAAATGTGTAGTATAACAACCATTGTTAATTTTCGATTCCTGTTTTGAAATACTGTACCATTTTTTTTATCTTGCTTTGTTTTTGCACTTGACCTTGTTAGTTATTTTTGGAAAATACAGATAAAGACTGTCATGAGCAAATAAATTTAGGTCGTTTTAGTTACTGTGCTGTTTTGAGCAACTAGTCTACCTTCGTCACTTCATTTTTAATTCCATCATTTTGCTATTGGTGTGAACACTGTGATCTCTGTATACACAGTGATAGAAGTTCAACATGTGTGCTGGTACAGAAGCTGAGGGGCCGACGCCCAGGCAAAGCACAGTACTTTGAAATAGAAATGTGGAAGAGCCATTTGTTGATCATAGACTCATGCTTGAAAATACACTTCATCATGTTCACAGCTATTAACCAAAACCATAGCAAGGAGAAAGCTGACTTTTCTATTTGTTTCCATGACAATCTTCTGAGGGTAGAGAATAACCCAGGACACATTGAGGGTTCTGTTTTCTCAAGTTCTTCTCATTAGCATTCATTAGTTTGAAACATCATGAACCGTATAGTTTAAGAGGATAGACCTAAGAATCAGGTTGGCATTGAAGCTTAATTTTCTTTTCTATTGTTTTTTTTTAATTTATGTGTTTGGTACAGGGTCTCACTATGCAAATTGGACTAGTAGTGATACTCCTGTTTCAATCTTCCCAGCACTGGGATTACAGGCATATGCCACCATGTCCAATTACGGTGGTCAGCTTGTTGGGTGCAGGATGGGGCCAGCATGGAACGTGGTACCAGGAATCAAACCAGTGAGCTTGCCAGGTGCTACCATTCTTGCTGAACTATCTCCCTGGCCCTGAAGCTTAATTTTCTAAATTTGATTCAAACGTGTCACTTATAAAATAGAGAAAATAGTAACTATTTCGTGGGGTTATTTTAAGCTTAGACCCAATATCTTCAGTAACATCCAGAACAGTTTCTGTCATAGAGTCAGCCTGCAAAAGCACCCAAAGTCTTCACAGATCAAGTTATGGCCCATACAGTTCTTCATGAATGGTCATAGCCTTTTTCTCTTGGTTATCTATATATTATTAGGCAAGACTGCTAGGATAGTTAACTAGTAAAGAAAATGATTACGACAGAATAACACAACGAATTTGAATGAACTTGCATAACTTTGGCAGCATCTAAAGCAAAAATAACAAACATGGATTTCATTTCTTTTATAATACACAAAAGGCTGGGAAGATAGCTCAGTGGTCTAAGCACCTGCCTGGGAGGCACAAAGACCCAGGTTTGATCCCTGATGCTACACACTGTGCTGGCCCAGAACATGTCAAGCTGCCTCAAAACTGGGCATAGTGACACATGTCTGCAATCCAGCACTGAGGAGGCCGAGACAGGAGAACCAGTATGAAGCTGAGCTACACTCTGTACCAAACAAATAAATTATTTAATTAAAAATAATAATGATAAAATACACAAGAACAAAATTAAAAGGTGTCTGCCAGGGAGCTCAGCAGATTACAGTGTCTGTGTAAGCAGCTGCAGTGACCCAAGTTCAATACCTCAGTGTGCCGTGCTGGCCTCGCCCTTGGGGTGCACTGAGATGGTAATTAAGACTGGGAATGGTGGCACATACCTATAATCCCAGTGCTTGGGAGGCTGAAAACAGGAGAATCACCACGAGTCCAATCTGTGTATATTAAAAGAAATAAAATTCTCAGAAAATCTTTTTCATAATTCAATAGATGGATGGCTGAAACTTCTGTTGTTAAGTACATTATTATAATGAAAATGTACACACTATACTTCAATTTTTGCATTTTCTTGCACTTTGGTGATAAGAAGTTAAAAATTCCCTGTAGTCTCTTCAGATGAACTAATAATCATTTCATTTTAACGTTTTCTTTTTTCTTGCCAGTACATCATGTGCAACTGTGCATTGTTAGATTACAGAGTTCTACTAGCTACATTCAAACATATTAATGATGACAGAAGCATGATCAAAATATATTGTGAAGAGCAAATGTCTAAAAGTTATGATATTAAATGACACATAGCTCCTGAGTTAAATCCCCGGTACTGCAAAAAAAAAAAAAAAAAGATATATATCATTAACCTGTCTCAAAATATTACCCTTTACTCTGAACACACATTGTTTGTTCTTGCTACTGTCTGAAGTAATTATGGGGAGTCTTCACCTTATTACTATGTATTTTCATCTACTTTACTCACCAAATCTAGTACCAACATTTTGAATCCAAGATATAGAAGCCCCATAACAATGTAGCTAAAAATAGTTAGGATGAATGTATAGCTACTTTCTCTTAATTCAATAAGAAGAAAGATTTGTACTAATAGTGTTTGGACAGGATATTATGTTTGCATGCTGTGCTATGAATGACTACTACAAAGACAACCATATGCAACGGGTGAATTGTTGTAACTCTCCTACCAACCTGTTTTGAAGCTGTCTTACTGCTTTTCTCAATAAAATTAATAAAAAAAAATGTAGCACTCATGAAAAATGCTTCTAAAAGTGTTAAGAATGATGGGATAAATGTGTTTGAGCACAGAATATTTTGAGGGGTACTAATGATATATGTCTTGGTCTGTAATAATTTTGAAATTTAAATATTCATTGTATTTTTTTGGCATACCACAAAAATTATGAAAGTGACACTTCAAACACATTCCTACAAACCACCATCAAATGATTGGTACATAGCTTACCAAAGCCAAAAATAATGATGTGTCTCACTGTGAAATTATGATGCCTTATTTTTTTGTGATGACAAAAATATTAAAATCAATGAAAAGTAGTTTCATTATTTAGTCAAAGATCATGAAATTACTAACTCATAATTCTTGATATTTCTAACACATCAATAACAATTTGAAAATTTAAAAAATTTTAATTAAAATGAGAACATATAAAAATTATTTTCATTTTTTATTTTAATGAAAAAAATAAAAACAATGACACAGAATTTCAAAACCAGATAATAGGAGATGAACAATGGTTAATATAATGTGTATTGTTATCTTTAAATACTCAGATTATAAGATGTGTGTATGAAAACTTGATCATTTTCAGTTATTGCAAAATAGTTTTTATTTTAGTTAGCTTTCATTAACCTAACATTAAAAATACATTTTTCTATTAAAGGCTAACTTGAGTAAGATTGTACTTGCAAGTAATGTTGAGATTTGGGGCTGGGAAGATGGCTCAGTGTAATAAATACTTCCCCAGCAATCGCAAAGGCCTAAATTCAATCCCGGGTTCTCTCAAGACAAAATAAAAAAGAAAAGAAAACGTTGAGATTTGCTGCTGCTGAGTATGGGCACAAGCAGATCGCGGCAGAAGCTGACCTCTCCTCTCCTGTGCATGCAGCTTGGCCTGCAGAGTGAGCCTAGGCCCATGTCGTACTTGGCTGCACGGATCTTGTCTCTCAGAGGAGTCGTCGGCACCGCAGCCACATGGGAAATCAGAGAAGCCTCTAAATGTCTTTACCACCAGGCCCAGAAATAAAGATAAAGGAGGTAAAAAACAGATGCAGAGGTAAGAGTGAGAATGAATCTGAAGTGAAGAATTGGTACTGCAAGAGGATGGGGAGAATCTGCTCAGGGAATCAAGATGTTGGGAAACGAACGATTAGAAGCGATGGGCTGTGATGGTGTGAAGAGGTTATGTCACATCAGAGCACTACTGAGAAAAAAGGATTTGGACCAATACCTCAGACATCACACTGGTTGGCTTCCGAGACTACTAAGATAACAAAGTGGATGTGATTCTAAAATACATTGTGGACGAAGCCAGAAGTCTAAAGCATATGGCGAGCTTCCTGAGCAGGCTAAGATCAATGAGACTGACACATTTGGTCCTGGAGATGATGAAATCCAGTCTGATGTTATCGGAAATGATGACGGAGACACCGACGACATCTGAATTGAATGCAATGTTTTACATTCCAGGTTTTCAGAAGACTGTCCCATGGTGTGCATTTTGGTTATAACCCTCCCAGAAGTTTTCATTAGTGTGACTGTAATTTATTAAGGCAGTTCGATTTGGTTCTAAGGTTTTTGTTTCTGGGTAAGCTGTTAATAATGCATTATCTTAAGTGAAATGTTACACCCAGTGGAGCTGATGGATAGATAGGTGATCATATGTGCTTCAAAAGTTAATGCATTACCACCTTTGTCACTTTGAGCAATTTCAGTGAGTAAATGAGTGTTGTAAAAAAGAAAACAAAACAAAGTAAAATTGAATTTAATGTAGGTATTTAGTGATTTTATGTTGACTATTCAATCAAAATATGGGCTAAGGCACAGGAAAAATAAATTTATGTTCAGGGTTGGCCAATTAGCTCAGTGGATTAAAGTACCTGCAAGCAGGTGCAAGGCCTGGGGTTTGATCCCTGGCCTGCTGTGCCATCCTCGCTCCCAGAGCTTGAGAGGCTGTAAATTGGCAGATCACTAAAGTCCAAGCTAGTAGTGAGACCCTGAACACCCTGTAGACCCTTGCCTAAAATACAATATAATACAATAAAGTAATAAAAACATAAATTTATGTACAAATACATGACAATAAAACATTTTCAAAGAGTTCAGTACTTTTTAATGTTATCTCACTTAAGATGAAAGAAAAACATACCTTGTTAAAAGCTATTTTTAATAGATGAAACTAACAAGAATTTAAACAAAATGATTACTGTTAATTCTAGCAAGTGTATAAGACAAAGCAGTGATTGGTGGGTGAATTTGCATGGTGCCATCTGTTTTAGAAATTTATTTAGCAGTATTTATTAGTATCCTGAAAAATCTGAGGATTCTACCAGTGGTTTAAATAAAGGTGCATTAACATTAATATTGTGTTAAATATCTGAAATGTCTTAAATATCTAAGAGAGTAAAGTGCTTAAGTTATATTTAGCTTTTATGGCAGTAAAAAGTCCTATTTTTATACATAAGAGATTTAATGCTCATATTATTTGACCTGTGAATCTTGCTACACTTTCACTGTAGTTGTAATGATGTGCCAAAAAGATTCATAGTGAAAGATATTTATCACAGCATTATTTATACTATTGAAGAGACATTTTTATATGTGTATATGCATCATCTATATAATAGAAACCAATAATTTGGTCCATAATTTCAAAAGCATTCTATTCTACTTGGGGAGGGAAAATTTCATAAAAAGAATGATAAAATAAAAGGAACAAGACAACCTATACAGTATTAATCAGATCTTGTAAAATATGTATAAATATATCAATGTAATAAAGACACACAAAAATACTGAGTTAATAATATACTAAAGCTTCAAAGAGCTTTATTTATGTCCCATTGCATTTTTTAAATAACTCTATGTACTTCCTTCTTTTCTATGGTGAACATTAATTTTATCATATGTAGTGTAAATTGTACTTGGATTTTACATATGGATTGTTGAGTAAAAGAGAACTGTGCATGATAGCTTGTCTATTTGGTTTTTAATAATATGAAATATGTACTTTGACAGATGGTATTAAATTGGGTGGGTGCTATAATTAGGAAAATCATTGCAGGATTCAACCTGTTGTTTCTACACTTAATAATTAGAAATCTTTTGCAAAGTTATTTGTTCCTTTCCTCCATTTATTTATTTATTCATTCAATCTTTTGACTTCTACCAGTGTGGTTTCTGCTAAATATCTTGTTAGGGAGCTTATAATCAATCAAAGTTGAACTTTAATTTTTTGGTCTAATTGTTGTAATTTTGGCTAGGAAAAAAATTTTTAGGGATATTTCCTGAATCACTTTCACATTCTCCTGCACTTTGTTTAGTTTTGTCTTAACGTTATTTACTATTTGAGAATACAAGTTCATGCTACATATTTTCTGCCACATTCCTAGAACTGACAACTTTCCAATGGGTTTCTCTCTATTGTAAAATACAGCATTTGAGAGCCATTATCCTGTCTTTTACTGCTAGTAGGGCCTCCCAACATGTAGAAATACCATTGCAAAAATAGAAGCAGGAAAGGCACATAAATAAATAGCAAATTACTCTTAAAAGTTTGAGATATTTGCATTTCCAAAATTAATTATGATTTTTAAATGGATCTAAATAATGCATTAGTACCCCTCACATGGACAGATATTTTTTGGTACCAGAAATTGAACTTAGGACCCAGTGCTTTTCAGACAAGCACTTATTCTACTGAGATTACTCCCCAGCCCAGAGAGATGAAATTTAACATTATCTACATGTGGGCTGGTTAGGTTAGAATATGGAAAGGTTATCATATGGAAAGATCAATAGTGTCTTTATGCAGTGGAAACCTGGTGACACTTTCTTAACCAAAGTTCAAGCTAGTATCACAAAAACTCAGCCATAACTGGCACCATCCTTCATATGGTAAGAATACCTCATTGTTATTCTTCCACAAAATCTGTGACTCAGGATAATCTTGAGCATGTCAGATAATCCCATACATTAGACAAAAATCCAACTCATAGACTTAGAAGTGTTTGGTCATGAAAGACGAGGAAAGAGCACAACAGAGAAGCATGCGTGCCCATGCTTACAGAGGTATAATTCATAATAGCTAACTCTACAGCCTGTATGTCCATCAACAGATGAAAGGAAAATGAAAATGTGATATCTATACACACTAGGATACTGCTTTGCAAAACAAAAGATAATCTCAAATTATTTATATAAAAAGAGAAACAACTTGAAACCATAATGTTAAGTGAAATAACTCAGACACATAAGCTTAAATGTCAAATTGTTCCTCATATATGAAATATTATATATGAAAAAGAAAATTCATAAGCATAATGATCTAATGTAGACAATGCATCTAAGATGTACCTTAACTTAGTACAATTATTTTCTGTGTTTCATTTTATTCTTTGGCCTGTTAGTCTCATTTTAAATCTGTATATATGATAATTAACTGCATAAGTACATATAAGATTAAAAAAATGACTTTGATGCTAGAAAAATAAGAGTGTGGAGGGAAAGGGGAAAACAGAACAAAAGTGTGTTATATATGTATTTCAATTCCCTAAAATGAATGTAATCTTTAGATCTTGCAAGCATGTACTAATTTTTAAAAAAAAATCTTTAAAAAACTAAGAAATTTCTAAAACAAAAGCAAAAGAATGGCATAAAAAGAAACTATCATAAATTAGAAAAGAATAAAAAGGTATGAAGACTCAATACTATATGATATCCTGGCTAGACTCTTGGAACAGAAATAAAGAACATCGGAAACTCGTGAAATCCAAGCACTGCTCGGTAGTTCATGAAAACACACTAATTAAGGTATTAACTTCAGTCAAGGTACTATGTGGACTGTAGGCAGGCCAGACAGGAATACTAGGTTAGACTATATCAAGGGCAATGTTAAGCATCTATCGTAAATACAACTGTTCTTTCAATCTGAAAACATTTTAGAATAAAATACCAAGTGCCAAGTCTGAACATGATCCGATTTGCAAAACTAACACCATGCCTTATAAGTATCATCAATATCACTGTGACTCAACCAAAGATACTGATTCGTTATCATTATTTTGAGATAATAAAAATTTCTGAAAACAAAAACAGAAGTCACGTTCTATGAAAGTTCAAATTGTGAGAAGACATTTGTATTAATAATTATGGTCACTAGGGAATCTTGGACAATGTGCATGAATAGACTGAAATTGTTTCTGAGTACAATAATTGCCGCTAACAGAGGTGATGTTATTGAAAGGAAGAAAAGTACTATTTTTGGTCTTTTTTTTTCTTGTAGTCCAACTTGCAAGATGTAACAAGATTAAATGATTTTTATAAGAGGAGATGCCTTGCTAACATACTAACTCATCAGTCATCCATGTGTCTGAGACTATGATCTGACTTTGATTTCTCTTTTATCCTTGTGTTGAATAGTTCAATATTCTTTATAGTGAAGGCTCTAAATAAGTTTTCTGTCTGTTTTTTTTATCCTTTCTTTGATGTGTTTAGCTTCACTGAACCAACCATGAACAAGCAACTTTTTTTACGTTTCTGCTCACTTAATTGTTCAACTGTATTTAAAAGGTGACTGTGTGTTCTCCAGAATGGAAGAAGAAAGAAAATATTTTTCCTGTAATATCTGTGTTCATTTGACTGACTGGAAAGTTTTTCCTGTGATTCTGACTTCAAATGGCAGGCCTTGTGAGCACTTCTCCAATTTCAAGAAAATAGAAATTTTCTTGAGTACATTTAAAGCCTTCAGGGACCATATTCTAGATGAAATACTGGTCTTGTAAACTTTGCTAAACAACACATGATCTTAAAATATCAGGACAACATTAGAAAACAATTAGCTCCAGGCCTCACAGTGTATCTTATTCTGGTTAAGAGAAATTAAAGTATATTGCACAGTCAAAGAAAAGTAAGGACCCAACTTTTTTTTTTTCCTTTCGATAACATCACCTCTGTTAGCGGCAATTATTGTACTCAGAAAGACTTTCAGTCTATTCACGCACATTGTCCAAGATTCTCCAGTGACCATAATTATTAATGCAAATGTCTCCTCACAATTTAGACTTTCATAGAACGTGACTTCTATTTTTGTTTTCAGAACTTTTTATTAGCTCAAAATAATGATAATGAATCAGTATCTTTGGTTGAGTCACAGTGATATTGATGATACTTATAAGGCATGGTGTTAGTTTTGCAAATCGGATCATGTTCAGATTTGGCACTTGGTATTTTATTCTAAATTGTTTTCAGACTGAAAGAACAGTTGTATTTATGGTAGATACTTAACATTGCCTTTGACATAGTTAATATTTCAAAGTTGCACATGTTAGCATGACAGCCTACTATTCTAGTAAGCAAAGACTTGACTGTGTTGGGAAGTTACTTTGCATATACTACTATCTCTATAGAAAAGATCAGTAGTGAGACTATGAAAAATTCTATGCTAAAATCTTAATTAAACCGAGTTCTATATTTACTATTTCATAAGAGGTATGGAAAGAGGGGCACTGAATGTTTTTGTGGTTGTAGAAAATGTTTACCAATAACAAAAGGATGTTAGCCTAAAAAATCATTTTTAAAATTTCATACTCTAAAAAATTTTGGGAAAAGTATAAAATAAAACAAAAGACAATTTTTATCTGCCCATACATAATGCGGTCCTGAAATGAAAAATTGGAAAAACACAGCCAAAACATTTATGCATATACAATTATAAGTAATGCCAAAAATGATATTTTATAGGAAAACCTCATATTGTAAAATGTCTGATATAATTAAGCAGAAATTATTTAAACTAATCAATAACTCAAAAGCAGTTACATTCACCAAGAAAAGAGAATATTAAGTACATTGAAACATGTCAATAAAATACATATATCTGAATGAAAGAATGCAGCAATATTTATTTTTGAAGCGTTATAGCAGAAAAAATGGAACATGATTCCACATACATAAGAAGAGTTGTACAATGTGCCAGAATATCCGTGTGGTACATATTTAAGTCAGTTGTTGTGCATCTTTCTCTCTCTTCTTTCTTTCCTCTCATTCCTTAACAGTCTTAACTCCCATGTAGAAAATTATTTTGCATTTGACAACCCTCATGGCTTAAGCTGCTCTGGCATCCAACTAAGGGATGCAGTCCAAACTTCCTTGCCATGAAGACAACCATGCCTATAAGAAGATGAGTGTGCTTCCTGCTTGTATCTTCTTCAGTCTCTACACAATGAAGAGGAAACTACTAAAGGCTAACATAGCCCAATCTCCTTCGATGTATTCCTTGTGTGTAAACATAGGCAAAATCAAAAGTTAGCTTACATAGCTTCCTTTGAAGGACATCTAGAAACCTTACTCTCATTTTCAAGAGAACATGTTTGCATTTTTTGTGTAAAGTGTAAAATTATCACATCAGCTGTTCTTTCTATTCTCAGTGAAAAGCTTTATCAAATTTTCAATTCAAAACAACCACATCTGTATAAGCTTTTGAATCATTTCTACTGTAATTCCAGATAATACCCAGAGAAAGTTCTTGAATGATTATTATTTTTAAAAAAATTAGAGTAAAAGACACGCTGTCATCCAGCCCCTTAGGAAATCCTCCCCCCAAATTCAAATACTCATTTCCATAGTTCTGACCACTGTCTCAAGTGGTTAGGAATGCCTTTTCTTCAAGTGTCCTTTGTTATGCTGTCATGGTCATGTCCACATCCTGAATCTATTCAAATTCCTTTCTTTTCAGGGTCATTTTGAATTTGGGGAAGAAATAGAAGCGGCATGGTGTCAGATCAGGTAAGACAAGTGAGGACAAAGCCCCTGCTTTTTTATAGAAACTGCATAAATATTTTGAAGCAATTCAGAGTGAAGATAACCATAACAGTGCAATTGCAATGTTGGTGAAAGAGGACTTCCACAACTGCCTCGAGGGCAGCAAGAAGCATGGGGCAGTTTTCTTAAAGCAATGTAAATATTTTGAGAGAGACTGATGACAATTACGGCAACAATTTTTTTAAGTTGATGCACTTACCATATTTTCTGATCATACCTCACATGAAAAAGATAATGAACCAAAAGAATCTTGAAATACAGCTAAACCCTGACACCAGAACTATGCTATGCTCAGGTTGTTTTAGGTGATGGCTCTGCAGCTAGAGAGATTTTATGACAGCTCTACAATTTCTAATGAGCTAAAATGAAGCAATGATAGCAAGAATTTGTGTATGTTCAATGTCAATCCTCAAAATAAATGGGGAATCAAAAAGAAACCCTATTGACATGAAGCTTTTAATAATCATAGTGTTGCAGGCAGCTGAGTTAGCTAAAAATATAATAGACAGACAGGGCCAAGATCTGGAAGGAGTTAATCCAGAAGACAAAGACAACTATTGGAGGGAAGGATGCTCCTACTGTGAACCAGACCTAAAGGCCAAACAAAAGTTAAAAGAGTAGAACCTAGGATTGATACTCTAAATAGGTAGCAATCACCTGAAAAGACCCAAGTGAGTCACTAGCCCAACCCTCAAGGGGAAGAGATCCTGTTCCCTATTCATGCCTGCTTACTACGTGACTGCTTCCCCCATTTGGTCCTGGGCCTAATCAACTTTACCTGAAGAATGGTGCTTGTAATTCCATTGGTTGACTATAGTTTTGTCCCACCCCATATCCACCTAAGTGAGACCCCTTCTCTACCTTAGTCTCACAAGGTTTTGCCCTATGAAAATACCTGGAAAGAGGTAGCTTCCTACGCAACTTACTCGGGGGCGGGGGAACCCCCTTCTGTCCCTCTCAGACAGAAGCTTTTCTATCCAAAAAAGTTTAATCCTCAACCTCCGTTTGTTCCTAAATTCATTCTTTGGTTTCAGAGAACATGAACTCATCCAGGTCAGGTTGCAAGTTTTACTTCCCTGTATCAACAGTGTGACTTAATGTGAAATCAATATGCAGCTTGAGGAATAGGGCTTGTACTAGCAGCTGTACAGTGGAAAGATATTTTACGTGTACAATGAAATGCTTGGTAGCTATATGGAAGTCATTTCAATTACGGAGATATTGCACAAGTAGCAATGATCATCTTTCTATACTTACTAGGCAAAAGCTTAAGCAAGTCCATCAAATTCAGCATACCAATTAGTTGGCAGGTCCTTGTGGGCCTTATCAGTATGGACCTAGAACTGGAAACAGAGGACACATGCAGTCTATGCATCCTGAATGAAGAGTTGGTTTTTGAACTATGGTATCCACTGAACTAATTTCACCTCTACGTAAGCCTCATAATTGCCTGACTCAGGAGTTGGGGTCAGGGCTGTCTTGAAAACAAAGACAATCCTGGAGTGATGTGGAGATTTCTAGACTGCCTGTTACAAATTGGCTCAATGAGAGTGAGCAAAGAGAACTCATTTTGATCCAATACATCTGTGGTAGTTTCAGTAAAAATGCACTGTTACAAATCTAAATAATGTACTCACGAGTCATAGCAATCCACATTCTAAACCCATTAGAAGTGTGCAGCCCTGTTGGAATGCATACTGGTGAACAGCGCTCTGTCTGTCAGACAGGAAAAGAGAAATCATGTAATTGTTGTACAATATGCTTTAAAATGATTTATTCTTTGAGGTCCCATTGTTCCCAAATATCACTTTGTTATATGATAGCTTTGGAGGTAATAATGAGATTGGTAGGGGGCAGTCCCTGTTGGGTTAGCAAAAAATAGGTATTATATTGAATGCATATTTCTGTTAGCTATTCCACAAAGAGATATATGAGAAACATACAGAGTAGGAGAAAGTCATTATGAACTAAAGTTATAGATGTTTTAGATGGTGAACTATTGTACTTGGAAGAATATGTTATAAGCCACTTGACAAAAAAGAGTAACTAGGCTATAAAACTGACTGAGAAAATAAAAAGAGTATAAAAGGGCCAGGGTGAGAGGAAGTAATGAAGGGCTTTTAATACCAAGACATTGACTGGAGTCCATTAAGACTTCGAAATGAGATTGGAGGTACAATTATAGAACTAATATTATGAAGAATTTCAACCCAGTATGTAATTCTACAGGTATGAAAAAATTAGATGAACACAATTTTAAGAGTCAAAAGAGAAAAATAAATGACCAGCAAGCAGGAGATAAAAGAATTAATGGCAATCATTGGTGAGTATCAGAAACTTTTCAGCCAATTTCTTCCACAGATATTCAGTGACATATACTCACACATGTGGGTTTATATGCACATTAAAATAGAGAATATAAAGTTAATGACAAATAAGAATGATCAATTTCTGCAAACAAAAATCACATGCAGTTTAATTACAGGTGATATATGCCCTATTAGATATCCATCTGACTGGAGAAAACTGAAAAAGTAACATTAAAGCTAAAAATAATTTGAAAGATTAAAGTAACAGAATTCAAAGACAAGAGAAGCCATGCCAGTCACTTAAATTATCATCAAACAATGAAGAGTAAGCAACAGAACCAGCCATCATGGTTCTGTGTCTGCCCAGCAGTACGCAGATCATCTCAGACTGCTTTGATCCACGAAATAAGTTCTGTGACAACAGTGAACAACCCCTCAACTGTTTGCTGAAAAGAATTAAACCTATAGAACTTGAACTGTCAGAACAAGCCCACACCAGGTGACATGGTGACATGATACAGTAGACTTTAACAATATTATGCACTATTCATCATGCCATACAAATGCATAATCTGCACATACTATGATACTGGTATGCAAGCACGACTCCTAAAACAAATCCCCTAGGTCTTGCTTCCAACAAGCATTGTGTTTCAGTGCCTCCAACATAAAATATAAGGAGCTTGCTTTGAATATAGCATTACTATCCTCAGTCTCCCTGCTCACTGGAACCTATTAAGTGGTGTGTATAAACTCTCATTGGTAGTATAACCTGTCATGCATGTGCAGTGCTGTCTGTACATGCTTGAAGGCAGCTTTCTCAGTGGAGTGCTGCTACCTTAAGCACAGTTAGAAACAGAAGTACGTAGACACTCTGCTTAATCTGCTGCTGCTCAAATATTGCCCAGTTTTCTGAGTCAGTCAAACTCAACTAGGAAAAAAACTCATGTTCCCATTTGAGCTAAATAATGATGAAGATGATGATGATGGTGGTGGTGGTGGTGATAGCCATATAAGACTGAGTCCTGCTCTCTAACTGTAGATCCAAAGAAAGGAGGCAGCATGGAACATTATAAATATAAAAGTGGAAGGGTGCTATTTAGATTCTATTCCTGGAAGCTCACAAGTGCATATATAACAATCAGTAAGAGTCCACAGTAATATAAGTAACCAACTATTTTATTAGTTGGCTGTATTTGGCATGCAAGGGGAAAAAAAAGCAACAGCAGACACCTACTATGGGCTAGACAGTGTACCATCCACTAAATATACAATGTCTCCCTTTCTCCTCTCAATGAGAGGGTACATATTTGTCTATTTTATCAGTAAGAAAAATAAATTAGAGAAATCTAAATTATTAAGTGCAAACTGGCAGAAAATAAAACAGTCAAGTTCAGATCTAATTCTATATTATCCTCAATCCCATATTCTTTATGCTATCATGCTGCCTCACTGCAAATATACTTTCCCACCTATTTGTTATTACGCACATACACATACTCTTATCTGTTAAGATGTTACTTGAAGATAGTTATGTTATAGTCAAAGGGTGTTCCTTACTTTCTATGTTGGAGGGGCTATGTTGGATGCAGAGAGAGTGCATCTTTCTCTCTCTCTCTCTCTCTCTCTCTCTCTCTCTCTCTCTCTCTCTCTCTCTCTCTCTCTCTCTCCCTCTGCTGCTCCTCCTTCCCAACAAAACTTTGCTTTCCATCCACCATTAAATGAGATAGGTAGCAGCTTTCCTCCATATGCCTTCTGCCATTCTTCCCATGGACTAAACAGTCTAAAGTAATGAGCCCCAGTCCACCTCACCTCCTTTTAATTGCAAGCATTGTGTCCATGCAATAAAGTTACTGATATATCCTTAGTGCAAAATCAGAAAGGGAGAAATTTTATGGAGCCACTTCTAAAAATCTTAAACACATGCAAAGAACAACACTTAGGTCTTCTTCCTGCATCCTGAATCAACAAATATGTCATTAGATCCATAAAAAGTAAATAATCACTTGAGTTCAATTAAGTATTATTTTAGAATTTTCAAAACTTTGCAGAATCACAAGGAGATTGGATAACTGCTAACAAAAACGTTTAGCAAACATTAGATATGTGCCCAGTGCAATACCAAAGTGTAAGAATGAATCTAAGGGAACAGGGAGATGGCTCAGTGAAATAAGTGCTTCCCTGGCAAGCACAAGGGCCTGATTCAATCCCTGGTTCATGCAAGAGCATGACATTGCTAAACAGATGTACAGTTCAGAAGAGGAATATGAGCACATCTGTATGATCAGGTGGTGGTGATGTCTAAGCCAAGAAAAATGAAAAATAGTGTACAGTTCCAAGTAAGGAAATGAATTGTCAAGCCAGATGAAATATTTGGGATCTACAAGTTACTAAAATAAAACTACTATAAGTATTTAATTAAAGGGAGCAGGGCTGGGGAGACAACTCAGCGGACTAAGTATTTGCCTGGCAAGCCCAAGGTCCTGAGTTCAAGCCCTGGTACCACCAAAAAATAAAAATAAAATCAAATAATTAAAGGGAGAAGAATAAATGAAGAAGAGAAATAAGGTGTTGCTAAAATTTGCATTATAATTTCAGAGTTACTTTATGAAACTAACTGAGCTGTGTTGTTAATATGGGAAATTTGGTAACAATACAAGCTTATGTGAATAAAATATACAAGAAAAAGATTACAAACAACAAATAAAATTTGTAAGTTAACAAATTACATATAGTTTAATATAGACTCATAAAATAATAAGATATAAAAATATGTATTTTGAGAAATGCTTGATATAATTATAGCATGCAATGTAGAGCAGCATAAGACTGAATATTTGAAACTGTATTTCTAAAAAATGAAAAACACATATGTGCTGCAATCGTCAACTGTAGGTTCAACTTGAGTAGATTAATGAATATTGAGATAGCTGGTAAATCTTTATTTCTGGATATGTCGATGGGGATTTTTCCTATGTAGACTGTCATTTGAATTAGTGGATTCATGTAAATAAGATCCACCCTCACTAAATGTGAGGGCACATTCCACTGCTGGACAGACCAGAGAGAACAAAAAGGCCCAGGAATATCACATGTGTTCTCTGCTGGAGCTTAGACCTGAAGTGTTTTATTTTTCAAACTCTAGGGCTTTTGCCAGCACTACCAAATTTCTCAGGTTTTTGGCTTCCACTGAGAACTACAGTCAGATCCACTGCTCTGAGGTTTTTGGAGTTGGACTGTAGCATGCGCACTCCTGACTGTGGAGTTTGCTGACTCAGTCTCCATACAGTTAAGACTCGGTTCCTCTCAGAAATGTCTTTCCTACTTCCCAGTATTTTATTGGCTCTTGCCTTTCTCCAGATCCCTCATGTCTTCATTAACGGAAATGACTTACCATAGTGTCTCAGTCACTTTTCTCTCATTGCTGGGACAAAATACCCCATCCTCTAAATTAAGGAATGAAAGGTTTATTTAGCTCACAGTTAGTGGAGGCTCAGTCCATACTTGCCTGGCTCAAAGGAAGAGTGTCACATGGCAGAGGGCAGCCAATCATGGAGAAGAGAACCAGCAAAGAGCAAAGGGAGGAACAGCACCTGCCACAGCTACCAAGCCTCTAATCCTTCTGCATATTTGCACACTGATCATCTGCTCCAGTGCAGATGTAGCACTCACAGAATCCCGCATTGGGTCAAACATTAATCACAAACCCTAGAAGCCACCCCATGACTGCATGAGGCTTTGAAGGGACATGTAGACACAAACCACAACAATTAGAAATGTGAGTTTTTCTCTGTCCCTCACTTGTCACTGTGGGAGATCTCCATGCAATAGCCATGATCTCCTGAATGATGACAATTGCACCCAATAAGGAATGAATATAGCCAGTAAAGATAAAATGACCAATTAACTTGGTTTAATTAGGTCTGAATTGAAATACATCTGACCAGATCCAGCCCTACAACTCAGTTCATTTTGAGATGCGCAATTTAGTGTAACTAACATGACTTCCTTAGACAATTAAAGGTGGCTCCATAAGCTTTACTGTGCATATCTAAAATTAAATATGGATATAGAATGTGATCACAGTGTCTGAATAATTCCATAATCTGATAAAATTTTACTATATGAAAGCTTGTGTTTCAAAAGCATAATCTTCTCTAATTGAAAATAGCTTGCTGAAACCATGGACTGGAGATACACATCTCAACATGCAATAAAATGGGCTTGTGCTCTCTGCACTCTCTCAGTTCTCCATTGTAGTTTTACACATTGTAAGTACGGAGCTATTTCCTAGATCTGCAAAAATATTACAAAATTGCTTTGTTACAAAGAAATCTATGTCCAAACTGGTTTAATAGGGTTTGAAATTCTGAAATCATATTTCTATCACTGTGGCTTGAATAGAAAACATTTGTTATGGTGTGAAATAAATAGAAATATATGAAGTAGGTACACATTAGATGCCTGGAAGAAGGCAAGACACTATTGATGTTAGAATTATTAAAAGATGAAAATTCAAAGTACTTCCTCTAACCAGAGATCAGGGGCTCTTGGAGGTAAGAAAAATACCTTGCTCCATGACAGTCAGCTGGCTAAAGATCCGGGGAACTGCACGGTTGTTTGTACGTGAGCACTCTATTTGCTCCCAAGTAACTGCCCATTCTATTTTTTATTGAGAAATTGAAAACAACCTGCCACAGTTTTAATCACACCAAGAATCATTCCCTTTCTGCTACTTTCCAGAAGCACACTATTAAAAGCATCAGTGTCATTAACAAACTGGATGGCTTCCCAGTGGAGTGCATTCGAAGACATTACCAATGTCTTCTTACACTATTGTCTCACTATGAGGTTCAGGCTGGCCTTGAGCTCACTTTGTAGCCCTGTCTCAAAAACAACAACAAAAACCTGCTACGGGATCTCTTCCCTTCATACCCTTAAATCCATAACAATTCCCCAGGAAGACTAGGGTCTGATAGAACCCCAATAACAAAGGAAATAGTGGTTAAATATCTTGTCTGAGATAGCTCAGCTGTGTAAGAGCCTGCCTGGCAAGCACAAGTTCCTGAGTTCAATCCCCAGTTCCAAAAAATAACATAATAAAAGAAAAGAAATAGAATAGAATAAAAGAAAAAGGTCAACTAGAAATGCCTGAAATTGTAATCTCATCAATCAAATGCAATAATATACCCTGTAGATTTTTAGCATTCAGCAGTGTTCTCCTGAAAGTCTTGTGATTCCTAATGTAGTCCTGTTGAATTTAACTTTATAGTTATGTCATAACCCATGAATAATGGCAAATAATAAGGAATTAGAAGAAATTTAACTCCCTATGTTTAAGTGAGGTATGTATGAAAATAAAGCCACCAAACCTCTTTAACAATATTTGACTGTGGTTATGATGAACACAAACAATGAATCCTTATTGAGGCAATTCACTGTGATGTAGAAAGGGCATCAGAACAGCCACAGTCTTGCTGTAGTACTCTATTAATTCCTACTTTCTCAAATGTAATCAGTAAAAGCTCCACATATTATTCCATAGAACTTCTTGTTGGTTCAATGTGCATTAAAATCAGTTCATGGAATTACAAGAACTCTGAAAAGTGGAGATAGAACCCTAAAATTACTCAGAGATATTCACTATTGGTAAAGTTTTGAGAGGTCTGGTGACTATGGATATTTCAGAAATCAACCTCTAAGGTGAAGGATAAGCAAGAGCTCTACATCAGTGAGCTGTTTAGAATTTAATGGGAAGGTATATTCCATATTTGAAAATACTGACTCAGTCACAGTGTGGCTTATGAATTCCTCAGTTGCAAATGGAATCTAGCACAAGACCATAATCTTTTAGGTTCAGACAATACTAAAAATTTCATGCCATTTAAGATGAATGACTTGAAAGGGTCAATGATACCATAAGTATCCCCAGTAAAAATGAACTCAGCAGACTCTGGCGTGTTACATAGGAAAGTCACATTAAAAACTGCTAGAGGGCTGGCAAGATAGCTCAGCAGACTAGATGCCTTCTTAGGGAAGCACAAGAATCAGGTCCAATTCCCAGTCCTGCCTTCTATGTAGGCCCCTCCCTGGGGGTGCTGAGCCAGCGACCTAGCCCAAGTGTGATGGTGCACACATGCAATCCCAGTACTGGGGAGTACATATCCAAGCTGTATAGTGATACCCTGTACCAAATACATTAAAAAGAATAACCCACCAGGATTCTAAAGCAAGAGCCTAGTATTTGCATCAGAGAAACAAAATTTGGCCAAGCTTGCATTTGGCTATTGGACATCAGTGACTATCACATCAGAACTACCTATCACCTATCAGTAGCTTTCCAATTTATAAGATCAGTCTGGCACAGTAAAAATATTTAACACAGTGAAAATGATACATTGGTGTTCCTTGCAAAATAGATCCCAATGTTCAAATAAGTTTAGAAAATAGAAAATCTGAAAGCTTCTTCTTCTCTTAGAATCTAGACCAACAACTTTTTTCTCAGCTCAATTTAGGAGTTTAATCAGCTTATGGAGAGAAGGACATCAGATACAATTCACAGATGGCAGAGAGAGCAGCTTAATGAGTCTGTTGTTAAGTACTTCTGCTAACATAAACACATGCAGAGATAGGATTACAAACCATGGAAGAAAATCCTCTCAATCACCAGGGTTCTGCACTGGATTATTGTATCTTAACATGAAGACTTTGTGTAGAAGCAAAATAAGCATAAAGGAAACACACACAGGAAGTCCTCGGCTGTGGCCAATGTATGAGTTGTTTGGTGATGGTTTTCAAAATGATTAGTCAAGCAAACATGTGGAAGAACATTTGAGAATAAACCACAGAATGTGTCTCATGTCAACATTCACCAGAAAGGATCCTACTTCACATATAGCATTCTCTTTGTGATGGACTAGATTTTTTTGGAGGGGGAGCTTTCAGTCAGTCTCTATGCTCAGCCATTCCATGTCCCATGCATCACACTCATAAATAAAGTAGTCATGGTGGCAGGGACAAAGGCTTTCATGAGCATCATAACATAAGATCCTCCTGAGCAGGTCTGAGATACTTCACTTTGCTCCTGAATATGATACAATCCAGAGTGTACAGGTGATCATAATAGAGCTGAGTGCCCAAGGTATATAGGGTTGACCTTGCAACCTACTGGGGACAAAAAGGCTAAAATCTAGAAAAGTGCTTAAGTTAAGGTATGTTGTTGCCTGAGGATAGCAGTGAATGAGAAATCAGAGCATTTGTAACCTGATAAGAGAGGAAGTGACCAAGAGGTGAAATTGTGTGCTTTTTCTCCCTCTAGCAATATGAAACATTTGACAAGATTGAGGGCACTCCAGCAATGGTGACAGAAATGTCATTTATACCTCCTGAACTCACCACAGTAACAAGGACTTATTTCAACAAGGAGCTTATTTCATTTAATTCCCATTAAAAGAAGTCTTTTAAATAATGGTTTACCTTCAACTTTTAGACTTGATAGCCAGGCAGACACACCAAGGGATCTGAGTAATGCAAAGGTCAGGGGAATGCAGGCAAGACAGTTGCTTATTTCTTTGGTCACAAACTCCTTTCCACTGTAACTGGAATGGATAATGTCATGCAAGCTGATGTCCAAATAGAAAGCATCCCACCACACTTGCAGGTTCAGCACCTGTCAGATTTCTGTTGTAGAGTCATCCACAAAACCTAAGATGCTGGGGCTGGAGATCTAGCTTGGGGATTTAAGCACCTGCCTAGCAAGTGCAGGGAACCTAGTGTGCTGTGCTGACCCAGGGCCCATGGGTGTGGTGGCTCACAGCTGTATCCCAGAGCTGGGGAGATGGAAACAGGAACATCACTATGACTCAGAATTGTATAGTGAGACCCTGTACCAAATAAATAAATAAGTAAAAACTTTTTTATTACAAAAAAAAAAAAAAAACCACCAAGATGCTGAAGGCATCCTAGAGAAGAAGAGATTCCAGTACCACAGAGGCAACTCTAAACAACTCTAAGATGATTGCAGGTGAATAAATGCCTCAGCCTACAGATAATGCTGAGAAACATTTTATATGGTGCTCAAACATCTCTGCAAATTCAATCCTGGGGTCCAACTCTGGTAAAACAGATGCTACACTCAGGGCCTTCCCACTGGCTCCTACTTCCTGGAGTCATGTCTCAAGTAACAGCATAGAAGGTGCTTCAGGAATGCAACTAGAGCATTATGCTTCATCTAAAGCTCTCGGGTATGAAGAAGAATACATATACACATATCGTTTCTGACATTAGTATTACTAACTAGTAGTAAAGTAACTATCTTTTTATGCACAGTAGCAACTGTAAGATTTCTAAATGTGTTGATTTTAATGAAAAATTATACTGAAATTTACGCTAAAATCCATCTTTCCATTAGAAGTGTTAAAGTATACAATCATCCATCTGCTGAGCTGCCATTGGCCAGCTGCCATTGAATATTGTCACTGACAGGCAAACAGTCCTACTGAGCCTGGCCTAGGATAGCAAAGGAAGTATCTCTAGGTAGAAACATTTTATTAGACTTTTTTATGTATTTGGTACAGGGTCTCACTGTACAACTTGGACTTGTAGTGATCCTCCTGTTTTCAGCCTCCCCAGCACTGGGATTACAGGTACAGACCACCACGCCCGGACTCTGGCTCTGGCTCAGCATGCCTGGGGGCAGGGCCTGTGTGGCATGAGGTACCCAGGATCAAACCCTGGTCCCTGCACTTGCCTAAGCAGGCGCTTAGTATGCTGAGCTATCTCCCTGGCCCGTTTTTGTTTGTTTAGTTAGACTTTGATTTACCAAAAATTATGGATCACAAAGAAGTGTTTCAAGTAACAAGTAACTAGGTGGCACATAACTCTGTAAGGTTCTGTTTATTATTGGTGTGAACTTATGTGGTTTCTTAAAAAATAAACAATTGCTTCTCATGTTTATGATAGTATTAAATTCCAAAAAGAGGCTAGTGATATCAGCTTAGTAGAAAAAAATGAAAGCTATGTTAACCTAAGAGAATCATGGGGGGGGTGACATAGCACCAAATGGTGATCAGTAGTTATAATGACAAAAACAATTTGGGGAGTAACTGCTTCCAGTAGCTTTTAAGAAATAGAAGGTATACTCAAAACTCAAAGAAAGTGGTTCTTTATTTCACCTTGGCTGCGACACTCTAAGTAGAGAAATAGTGAAATATTGTACTAAGTTAAAATATAGGTTTTATATTTATCCCATCTTGAACACACACATAAAAATGTTCTTCTGGTTTCTTAATTTAAGCAAATGTGTTCTTTGGTGCCTGGGAGTTTACCAATATTTGGGGATAATGGAAGATAAAAAGTCAGAAACTGCTATGCCTAAAAGCAGAAAACTCGAGATCCTATACCATATAGACAACAATCGAAAGAGGACTTGTGAGCAAAAGAATAAGGAAGTTAAGTTGTATTGTATTTAGCCTGATCTATTCTTCCCAAGACATAGTCCAGCTTCCACAATAAAAATTAGTACAGCCTATTATGTTTTTAATCTGTGATTTGAGATTTTTCAAGTGGAAAGGTACCCCCTTAGAAATAGATCATTCTAAGATTCAAAATCATAAAATTCAATGAGAAGAATGTACATTCATTAAGTGTATTCACTTATGAGTAAAGAAGTCTTTAAAAGTTCAACCAAAGCTGAAAAATTGTTCTCAATAATTATTTCTTTTTAAATAACAAGGTTGGACATAGTATACATACACATTGAGAATTTGATTCATTCAAAATAGTCATTCCCTTTGCATGGCTTTGAAGTTTCAACATCTAAAATTAAGTATCACTCATAACACAGAACATTCAGGAAAAGGAATTATAGAGCAATGAAAAACCAGAAGCAAAGACAGTTTAGGAAGCCTCATAACATCTAAATATATACACATTTATAATCTGTATTCATTTCTAAAGTGACAAATTTAAGTAATGCTAATGTAAACATTAAAGAAAAAACATCAAAATATGCAATTTCTGTTGCAACTAGAAGGCTAATATTAAAAAAAAATTGTAAATCAAAAAGTTTTTTTATATGGATTACAGGAATCATCCTTTCAAAGCACAAAGCATCAAATAAGGTCTTATAGAAGGCTGATGCACCTTCTTTACTTGTTGATAAATTCATAACGCTGACTTGCAGTCTTCAGATAAACATAAACCCATGCTTCTTAATCCTGACTTTCAGAAATGAAGGAAAACAGATCATTCAGAATCTCCATTGGGATTTATATTTTACCATGTACCTACTCAATGTTTCCTAGAACCGTAAGTATACTGGTCTATCCAAATGTTTATGATTTGGGGATACCTGAGTTCTAATACTGTTACATCCCATTTCTGAACATTTCTGAATTCAAGAATTTTGCAAAAAATATAAGCAGTTAGCATTTTAAATTTTTAAATTTTAGTACATTTGTAAGATTTGAATAGAATTTTGGCTTCTTCTTACTCATTTCTTTGTATCCCTTCTACATGAAGCTAAAGAAAAGTCAGTTTGCTTATACTAGAATTTTCAGCATATAAATTTGTTCTCAAAATAAATTATGTGTTGTATAAACTTTCTCTATGACACACTCAATGACTAGAATCTGTAATATTTTAATGTAAAATGTTAAGACTACTATTAGTGGACATTTTACTTTGAACAAGGATTATCTTCTATTTTGGATTTGCCTTATTCTACATGGATAACTCAGAAAACACAGACATGCTATACCATATATTTTAAAGTTAAACCCATAGTATATAGTAAAATTGAGTTTCTTTTAAATTTTGAACAGCTTGATCCTTTAATTGGAGTATATGTAATTAATTTTATAATGATTAGCTATAAAAAATTCCTCCACAAACCAAAAAGCAAAACAAAACTCTCAGCTAATCACTTCTTATTCTTCTATGACAGAATCCTGTAGCAGCACCTATGACAGTGCCTTGCACATAGTAGGCACTAAGTGAATATTAACATGGCATGAATGGATGATATATTTTTCTATGTAACTGGTTTATCATAAATATGGCCTGAGTATTCTTGATCTTGGAGTTTGAGAATACAGGGAACGAAGAGACATAGACAATTAAATGGAAATGAAATGCACATTATAAATTCAAATTATCCATAAGTTACTGTCAACTTAAAACCCCTTTGTCTGTTTTACCTTTAAAAAGGATCTGTTTCCTTACTCCTTGGATTCTTATGAGTCAAATAACAAAAGAAGCTTGTGGATTTCAATCAGTAGTTCTCAACCCTGACTACCCTCAGACTTGTTTGGGGAGTTTTGAAAAATATTTGTTAATGAGTCTGGCTCTTCATTTAAATTGTCTGGATAAGACTGAGCCACATTTTTCAAAAGTTCATTGCATAATTTTATTTATTTATTTATTTATTTATTTATTTATTTATTTTCAAAACAGTTTAGTAGACAGTTGTAATAATTAATATATTGTATATTATTGTCTTCATAGTAGTTATTCAGAGAACAAGATGCACACATGATATCTTGTCTAAACACTGTTAGACAAATCTTTCTTCTCATTTAACTAGGAGAAAGTAGCTATATATGTATATTCTTTTGTATATACAGATTATATATATATATTTTTTCACTACAAAATGGTTCTTCCTTTATATCCCCCTTTTCTGTTTTGTTTTGTCAGAGATGGGTGTTCCAATGTCATTAAAATATTTTAGGTTCTTGAATTCAGCCATTCTACTGATTACCATTACTATTGTGGACTATTGGACTATATTGGGTTATTTGCTGAATTCGGGTTAATTTTAGAAAGGAGTGAGAATCACATATTTTATGCTGAAAACAATTACCAGTATTAGGCAATTGTTTTCCTTTATTTTGTACTAGTATGAGACCACCCTTTGTACCAAACCATTCCCATTATTGGTATATTCCCAAATGACAAATTCATCTTATTTATTTAATAGAAGTAGTATTTTGCTGTTCATTATTTAAATAATGTTTAATATATTTCATTATTAACCAGTATTATAGCTTATGGTTTTTCTCCCATGTATGCATGTCCTTTACTAACTCTATTTTTGTCAGTAGCACAACAAATCTATACAGGAATAATTTATGAGAAAAGTCTAAACTTTTATAGTAGAAAGAAGTATTAATTTCTTATCTGCCATACAAAGTAAAATACAGTTTGATTATGAAGAGACATACTTTTTAATTGATCTACACAGAAAAGTAAATTAAATATGATTCATGATCTAATAAATAATAGACATCAAAAGGAATATTTTTGCTAAATAAAAATTTTGTGACACCTATCAAAAAATATGTAAGGTTCTAACCTGAGAATTTTAATCATCTATAAAATTACCAAAGCACCCACAAATTTGAGATTGCAGGCACTATAAATTCTCTTCTTTTTATTTACTACCTTCTATAGTTTTTAAATAGGCTTATATCTCATTATGAAAAGAAACAGTATTTATGGTTGCTCCTATAATTTTTGGTTTTGGATTGTCCATGGAGGTCTGCATATAGGGATAAAGAGAATAGTATTAACTAGAATTTTGTGATATTATATAATGATGTATAATCTGTACATTTATTTTGGCATTCAGTTTATAGCATGTTTATGAAATAATTTTGCCACTTTATATTTGAAGAAATTAAGGTATAAGAACATAAACTACTTTATTCAGAGTGCCATTCAGAAATAACACATGAATAAAACTCCAATAGTCTGACTCCAAACTATTTGACCTTAATAACTAGACTATAACTTGTTGATCATAACATAAAAATAACATTATTATGAAACCAAAATTCTATAAATATATAAATATATATATAATTCTTTAAAACTTATAAGATTTTAAATAGCATATTAGTGTCTGTGTAACTATCTTCTGTTCCTCATTTAAAAATCTTTGTATTTATAGAATTTTCACCATTTTATTCTATGTGTATATTGGAATTGTTTCCTTAGAGAAAGAAGAATATAGCCCTCACAGTTGAATACTTTAAGATTTTTCTTCTAAATTATCTGAATTGATTCCAAACTCATGTTTGAACACTTAAAATTTCAAGAATGATCATATTTTTCATAAGAAATAATGAAAAATCAAATACTTGGTTCTAAAGCCCCAAAATTACATTTATCGATTCACTTTTCCAAGACTCTAACAAATTTCACAGTTATTTCTTTCTTTAACATTATCATGGTTTTAATTTCTTTCTCTTACCTTTACTGCTGTTCTTATCAACATTCTTTGGAGCTATGTTGATGGGATTCTATGCAAATAAAGCTTAGGAAAACCCCAGTGACAAATGTAATGTATGTGAGAATCACTCTTAGCCCTTTGTGTTCACAGCAAGGCATGACATGCAGAACTCTCCCAGTGCATGTATTTTTCCAAGTCATATTTTTGGTTCAAGTAAAGGCCAGATTTACACACACCAAGTAGATGTTTTTCAAACTTCACTGTTCAAGCTATGGAAAGTTCAATTTTAGAGCCGTATGACAACTGCAGCATCATTGGCCTGTGTTATCAACATATATCTTTAGACTTCAAGCATTCTTTGAGAATATGTCTTACATTTTACTATTATCATCAAATTATTATAAAATCCTTATGACAGGACTAATGCAAGTCCTCATATTGATGGTACATTTTAACTAGCAACTTCCATCACATCAAAACTATTCATACTTGACTATAAAATATTTCTGTCTATTTTTCAGATGTTTTGTGGAAAATAATCCTATCTGAGTCACAATTAAGTGATAAGATATAGGTCTTCTCTATGTCTGAAAAAGTTAAAAAGTATTTCATCTGAAATTCAAATAAGAAATTAAGAAAAACAATCTTGAGTATTAAAAATATTACTGGAAATCTGAAGGCCTTGATTTATGAGGAAAATTCTAAGCTGGATATGTTGATAGCTGAAGAAAAATAAGATAAAAATAGCAATGCTACTGAAAGTTATAAATGCTATTGAAGAGAGAACTATTTGTCATTCTGGCTTTTTCACTGTATCTTGGGATATAGTGATACCATAAAGTACCAAAAATATTTTCCTCCACTATTAAGCTGTAGAACCTGCTGCCCTAGAAGGACAATTTCTGCTAAAAGAGTAAAACTAGCTTGTTGATACATGAAGTGTCAATTTTCTACAAACATGTTTAAGCTTTTAGAGATTGCATAAAATCATTCTGCTAATATTCACCATAATTTACATTTAATTAGTTTGACTAGAATGCTTCATATTGGAAGGAAGAAGTCAATTTACACCATTCAGAATTCGTAGTTGACAAACATAGGACTGTTACGTGGCACTAACATTGAAAATGACCAAAACCACAACAGAAACAATAACAAAAAACCTACCCCAAGAATAAAAATTAGTGTAAAGTGTTAGGTGTCCCTTAACAAAGCAAAACAAATAACACATGGAACAAATAATAGTTGGCCTGTGTTTTTGAAAGAGGATTATTATTAACCAAAAGAAAAAATGCAAGCACAGTATGCAAATAAATGAAACTTTGGAACAATGAGGATCTATTTAAAATTCCAAATGCCTTCAAGAAATATGATTTGTGTGTATGTGTGTGTGTGTATATATATATATATATATATAGCCTTACTGAAATTTATTTGCAAAATCAAATGCTCAGGAAGAGAACAAGCTGTGGGTTTTGTGGGAATAATAGGATTCCTAAAAATATCATATTCAGAAATTCTTCATAACCACAAGGGATAACCAGTCATTTGGAATTATTATCTTCCTTAATTTTTGTATTTAAATATGCTTAAATATGTATTTTCTTAAATCATATCTTATTCTTCTCTTACAATGATTTTTCTACTGAATTGTATTTTTGTTCATAGTTAAAATGTCTTACCAAACTAATGCCATATTTTACTCATAACATATTTCAGGTCTATTTACACAGTGCGTAATCTATGATAGCAGGAAGAGTCAAAGCATGCTTCTTGGGATCATGATTCAGAATAATTTAATTTTTAAAAGCCAACTGATATGTAAAACAGTTATTTCAATTTGCCACACTGAACTTGCCTTGTGAACCCCAATATACAGTCAATGCATGTGAAAAGATATTGTTCTAGACATGCTCATTTTACAAAGGTTTAAATTGTCAGTGAAGATGAGAAAACCTATGCTTCTTTGATCATAATAGTTCTTCCTTTTGGTTTTCTGATTATATATGCTACTTAACCTTACAAATTTAAATGTCAGTTTTCTAGGAGGAAGCTAGTGGCAAGGTCATTAGACTCTTGGATGAATTTAATGTGACCCTCTAGGAAATCTGCAAACCTCACATGTGTTTAAGAAAGGTTCTTTACCTTGAAGAAATTTCTTCTTGCATACAGATAACTCCAAGTAGAATTTCAAGTAGTGAAATGTATATTATGCCACTGAACTGATTTATAAATCATAAACCTACAAACTTAATTTTCGGGTAAATTTAATGAATGTATCTTAATCGTATCATTTTTAATAATTTGAATTTGATAAAAATAGAAACACTAGGCCAGAAAGATGGCTCAATGGAATAAGCACTGGCAAGCACAAGGGCCTGAGTTCAATTCCTGATTCTGAAAAAAAAAACAAAAAAAACAAAACTAGAAACACTTACGAATATATTTAGTGTATTAGCTATTTGCAGAAAACAACAGTGCCTATCCTTTTAAAACTCTGATGGGAAAAGGAAAAGTTATTGATATATTTTCTATGGAAGATATTACATAAAGGTCAATCTTAAGAAAATTTTTAATCTCACAGATGTAGTTATGAACATTTACCTCAGTAAGACTTTCATCCTTATATTTATCATTCCTTGACAAAAAAAACTCACAAGTATTTTTATGATTCATCTATCATATCAAATTGGCCATGGGTATATAATTTTCTGCATGTAATTTGAACTGTCTTTAAACCTTATGTATCGGACAGTTGAGCATGAAAGATGCAGTGGGGAAAATTGCAGGTGTATATTTGAATATCAGTTATAACTGTTTTGAAAATGTCAGCATCATTTTATAGCAAACATCTTTGAGTTTTAGGAGAATTGGTTTACCAGTATAGAAATGATACAAAGAAATCAAATAGATGTACATATTCCATTAAAATCAGTAGTTTTCCCCAGTACTCAAGAGGCAGACACAGGAGGATTACTGTGAGTTTGAGGCAAGATTCAGCTACAAGTGCCGGCCAAATGGCTTAGAGGATTAAAGTGCCTGCTTAGGCAGATGCGGGGGCTGGGAATTCGATCCCTGGGCCTGTGTGCCAGTCCCATCCCTGGAGAGCAATGAGACAGCAATTGAGATTGGGTGTGTCGGTATGTGTCTGTAAACCCAGCACTTGGGAGGCTGTACACAAGAGGATCACTATGAGTCAAACTATGCAGTGAGACCCTGTGCATCCAGTACATCCTGTCCTAAATACAAAAGAAAAGAAAAATTCAGCTACAAAGTGAGATCTAGTATAGCCTGAACTGCATAATGAGACCCTGCTTCAAAAAGATAATAAATCATAAAACAAATAGTTCAATTTCTTTAATGCTATAATTTGTGTCAGTGTGACTGGGTGTTTTGGTATAAACATCTAAACGTACACGAAAAACAATGAAAACTAGTTTGAAACATTTAGAAGCCTTTTGAAGACAATCAGTATGAGAGGTCATTACTATCCATATGAATGAGCAGTAGAAGTAGAAGGAAACACACAAGAACTGTGCTCCTAACCCAACTGGACCAAGGCACTAATAGTACCCAAATGATTTAAGTTACTACCATCTTCATTCCAAGAGTGAGTGATTTAACCATCCTCAGTCAGTATATAAACACAGGAAGCTTTCAGGTTAACCCTGAATAAAACAATTTCTAGCAAATCATATTTTGCAAGGTAAAGTTATAACACTTGACAACCTTGAAAAGGATTGCGGTTGCCAAGAAGTGGTACAGAACAATCACTAAAAGCTTTGTTCCTGCAAATGAGACTGTACACCTGCTCCCATTTCCAATTACAGAAAGGCCACAAGGTGGAAAACAGGTACAGCTTTGGCTCAAGGAAGAGGCAAAGAAGGCGTAAAGAGTTCTCGGCCAGGTGGCCACATCATCACAGGAGACATTTGCTTGTTTTCTTTGGTACAGTGACTGAAAACATCATGCTGTCCAGTTTCAGAGCGATACTGTATGCATTCAGTGAACTAGATATCAAAGTGCGTTTTCTATGTTGTCACCGTATTTTATAGCACTAGTTTGAGAAAATAGGTCACTTTCATTGTTTCTCTTTGATTTCCCTCATTTTCTCATCTATAAAATGGAAAGTTTGTATAAGGTGTCAATGCTTTCTTCTACCTCTGAATTTCTATGATACTATGAGTTGATTTTGTAAAATGCAACTTTCATAAAGGAAAAAAAACCCAGAAATTTTAATGCCATAAACAGCAAATAAATTTGTTATATACTTGCAATTGTATGTATAATAAATAATAGCCATTAAACATGTATGTACTAGATATATCCTATATACATTAAATATAAAATGTGTTCATATAATATACAAAACACAATATACAGTATGTGATTAATTGTGATATTGGGACACACACACACATATATATATACATATATATAAATTAAATATATTTTGGATAGAAAAGAAACATTTAATAGGATGATGGAAATTTTCTTTAAATCTTATCAGTGTTTATTCAAATTGTATACATAGGGTTATTTACAGATAAATAATAGCCTAATTTGAATCTTTTCATTATTTGAAAGACAAGTGATTCACTGCACTCACTTTCCCAACTTTCCATCTCCTCTAGGAAATTTACTCTCCAGAATGACCAAAAAATACCTTTATAGATTGTTGTGAAAAATGCACCAACCACACACAAAAACAATGTGAATACATCCAAAATCTGTCCCAGAAGAGCAAGGCATTAAGACACATTGTAGTTTGGTACAAATGCACATTATTTAGGTCACATCTTAAAACATTCCAAATTTACACAAAAGGGAAAACTTGTATAAATCAGACAGCACAATGGAACATACAGTAACACACACACACACACACACACACACACACACACACACTCACACACACAGGTTCATGGATTTGATTTGCTTTAATTTCTGTTTCTATGCTTTATGTAACACTTGAAATTTTATATAGCACAGTGAATCGATCATAATTGCATAAAATCTAAATTCTGCTCCAAGTTTTTCAGTAGGCAAACCACTAAGTAACATGTCATGATCAGTCTACAGGTTAGAGTTCTCTATAAAAAGAGAGTTGATTACATACATAATTTTACGAGTTATTTTTTTTAAGTATCAGAGGCAGGAGAATCTGCAAGGGGCATATGCATATTGAAGGGTTGCAAGAATGAGTAGCTGTGTGGCCTGAGAACTTGGTGGCTGCGAAACAAAAGGACCAAAGACACAGCACCATTCTGAAAGCAAGAACCAGGAAGCTCTTTGAAGGGTTTCAAATATGAGTATTCTTTGGAAGACTGAAGAAATTAAGAGTCCGACAACCACAGATGACAGCAACATACAACACATTCACTTTAGCAGAATGGAGCTATTCAAAATGTATCCCAAGTTCCTTCTTTCTTTTGATTTTCCTATTCCATCCAGGCTACAAGCCTATTGCTTGGTGCGACCCACAACTGTAGTAGGTCTTTCCCTTTTCATCTTCTCCCCTACATACCAGTAATCTCTGGGAACACCCCACAGACACACGAAGAAATGTATTTTACTAATCTGGCAGACACTTCTCGATCCAGTCTTGTTAACATAACACAATTACAGACAAATCAACTATTTCAGGCCATTGGTGATGGTGCTCTGGCGTGTCAGTCTATGCGGGTAGGGAAGCCCATCACTGTGTTGGCTCCTTGCCTTCTAGTTATAACCCTAGGTAATGTCACATACTTGAAAGAAGAAAACTGGTTATTGTAAATGAGACTACAGTAAAGAAAGAAAAAGAGTCATGTTGAGAGTCAAACTAGAATCAGTGGGAAGAGCACTACTGGAGAAATGAGCCCTGAAAGTGTGCCCATGGGAGGTCCCCTAGTGTTCTAGGCAGCACTCTGGACACTGTGAGGGTGGACACTTGGTCCACTCATCATACTCTAGACAAAGTGGCCAGGGAAATATTATATACACAAACTATCAGCATCTATGGGGAAAGGGTGGGGACAGGACAAAAGTGGCTCAGAATAAGTTATTACACAAAAGACAAATAATATTGAAAGACGATACGAATGCAAAGGAAAGACCAGTTATTGTATACATAAGAGCATGCTTTCTCTGTACTGGTAGTTAAAGGATAAAAAGGGTGAAGCAGTCTTAAAAACTACTGTTAACAGGTGTCTTGAAAACATATAAAAATGCTAATTTCCAGAGTTTTAATTATTTCAAGGTATAGTGTATTAAACAATGTACTTCACCTTTTCTCATTTTTCTATGAATTTGTCACTGACTGTTTGGTACTATTTCACATTTTCACCAAAGTTTACTTAAGCCATGTTGTGATCATGATTCTTTTTGAAACCAGGGATTGAACTCGGGCCCTTGTACTTGCCAAGGAAGTACAATTCTACTGAGCCATCTCCCTAGACTCTTTTTCTTTAATTTTTAAGAGCACCCTTCAGTTCCACTCCCCATGGTAATTTTCATGACCTAGCATAAACATTCAAAGCAGGGACTAGAATGAAATACACCAAGATTTTAAGGCTTTGCAAGGAAGGGTGAGATCAAGTGATTTTGGGGACATGTAGAAATGAAGATTTATGAAAATTATATGTTCCAATTTATTTCAATAGTACTAGGTATCATAATGTAGATAAATTCACAGTTAATAATATATTTCCATGAAAATTATTTCCATCCTATCCTCAAGCTCATATCTCCTATGCAAAAATAAAAAAATAATTAAGAAGGTTTTCTTTAGCTCTCTGTATGACTGGTTTAATTCTTTTCTAGCCATTACAGGATACAATAGTTTTTTGGCCTGGACATCTTTGTCACATAAGTAGGCTTGAGGCCTCTCACACTTGATTTTAATGCAAATATATTTTTGCCTTTTAAAATATCTTTTAAGCTTATTTTATAGTTGTTATGAATGTATTGTTTTTACATATTTATATTTTCAATAAAACATTTCTGAGGTGTCCTTTTAATCCTTGTATTGTATGTTATTATACTTTATCCTTAAAAATGTAAAAATTTTTGCATACCCTATGTTATAGCTAATTTTCACATTGCTCAGATAAAATAACCATTGCCCAAAACTACAGGAAGAAATGGTTCATCAGCTCAAATAAATGTTTAAACCTATTTAGAGATTCAGTTCATGGCAAGGAGAAGACAGCAAAAGCAGAAAACAACTAGCAAATGACCCTCTTTCTGTTCGTTGCATTTCATCTAGGATAATAGCTCTTAGGGTGGTCAGCATTCACACCAACATGGAAAAAGCTTAATCTTACCCAGAATTATACCAAATCAATTAGTGGAATAACTTAGTAATCACATCCCTCATCCCAGCCTCACACCATCTACAAGCAGCTACCTCTGAAAAAACTTCACCTATGACCACATGAGGCTTCTGGGGGTCATCTAGACAAAAGCCATAATGCCTTATAAAAATATTAATCTAATCAGTAGAAAGATGTTTATAGCTTTTTAAAGATTTTTCTTTTCATCCCACTGAAGGTTTTCATCATTATAGCTTTTTTTTTTTTTGAAGTTTGGCACTTGGCCATGATCCTGGAATTTTTATTTGCACAGTTAATTCTGTTGGAAAATTAGGGTATTTTACTTTATAGTCAACTATATGTAGTGATTAAATCCTCCATGCTATGTAATCTATTTCTGAGCTTTTAAATGAAATATTTTATTCTCATTTATTGCTATGTTTATATTCACACATGTTATAAAACAATGAATGTACTTTAAGAAACTTTATTGTGCAAAGCTTTTGTTGTAGTTTGCTTCTGGGTTAGAAGTAGGACAACATATATTAAAAGATATTATACAGATAGTTATGATTTTATGAACAATCTATATGAAACTAGCAGTGTGATATATAACTCAGTTCAATGAAGGTGGCTATCTAAATTGTTCCTGGCACATTTCAGGCTAAGTTTCTAACCTCAGACAAAAACATCAAATTCATCTATAATTCTTTCTGAAACCTATTATCAAATGAGAAAAAATTCCTAGCTGACTTCCTTATCTTATGATGGGGCTTTGACACTTGAATCAACTAATAATTGTAGCTGTTTCACAGAAAAGGTCAGTTTTGACAAATGGCCTCTTGCATGTGGTGAAAATGCTCTTTCACTGTCAGGCTGAGGTTTTACTCAATAAATGCAGTTATGTGATAAGACCTTTGGGTGGACCTCAGTGTACACACAGGGCATTGAAAAGAAAGAATAAGCCCTCGTTTTTCACTTGAACTATATTCCTAACAAAAAAAACAACCATGTAAATTGGCATGAAATGCCATAGGGGAAAATGATGCAAATAAGTCGCTGCAAGGATCTAACTGTAAGTCTCTGCTTGCGCACAAACAAGGGTGGAGGAAGGACAAAAGGCGGGCTAGAATGAGGGCCCTGTATAAAATTGCTATCCTATGGCAGCCATTAGCAATGTCATTCATAAATGAAAAGTCCAAAGTTGTGACTTCATTATAAATTTTGTGTTTAAGGGGTGTCATTCTTATTTACACTGATGTATTTTTATTTCAGGTTGAGAGATTAATCTCATTTGACTTTTTTCTGGAGTTTGAATAAATACAAAAATTCATTATTATTTGAATTACCACTTTATATTACTTATTATACAACAAATATAGCAACATTATTTCAGAAGAAAATTCTAATAATATATAAGAGAAGCTAATTTATGATACAGTTGTCCATAGAAAACAGACATGTATTTTATGTCCAAGGATTACAATATATATATTTATTTGTATACGTAGTGTGCTTAGTTTTGGTGCATTATATAAGATGGAAAAAATGATTATCGAAGAGTTAATAACAAATGTATGCAGAAACATAGAGTATGACAAAATGCACTATTATGCATGGATCTGTTGGTCTTACTGCAAATGGTTCTATACAGGGAGTCATGGTGGCATGAATGAGAAAAACAGACAAGAAGACAAAAGCTGAGCTAGGTATTCCTAGTCTGTGTGATGGGCAAGACTAATTCAACCATTCAGCAAAACAGTCTTTTCTATTTTTGCAAAGTTAGTAACGTGTGACACAAGGTTGCATCAAGACTAATAGCTGGCAAGTGTTAGTCCTGAGCCAGACAGGATGATTTTCCCAGAACTGAAATAACCTATTTGCTTTAAGGCACTAAGCTCCAGACCCACCTACAGATATTTGATAAATTTCCTGCCTTCCTACAGCTCCCAACACTATTACACTGGAGGAATAAAAAAAAATGCCATTATAATATAGTAATTTGAAGACATAAAGATGAAGAAGGAAAGAGGCAAAATGAGAGTCTACTGCTTGGAGGACATCTATTACTGCCATCATAATTTTCTGAAACTTCACCATAAAAGCTGTTATGGTTTGTCTCTAGCCTTGCACAGTCTTTGGGGAAGACTTTTAAAGTTTGTGATTAACTCATGATTCAGTGCAGGGATTATGAGTGTGAGTGCTTGTGTGACCAGGGGTGGTCAATCTGCTTACAATATAAAGAGGGGAGAGACACTTGCTAGCTGCTTCAGCTGCTGCTCTTCCCTTTGCTCTTCATTGTTTTCTGCCACCATGTGCCACTTTCTCTTGGAGTCAGCTGAGTATGGAGTGAAACCTCCATAACTGTGAGCTCAATAAACCTTTCTTTTCTTACTTTGGGTCTTGGGTATTTTCTCCCAGGAACAAGAGACAAGTAACTAAGACATAAGCTTTGGTGTATAGTAGATAAATATTCCACTGGAAGTAACACCAGACAATTAAAACTATGGAACACACATCCAATAAGAACTCAGCATCTTAATAAAGATAAAACAATCCTTCTAGAGAAAACTCTAAATCTTTCAGAAAACAGATGGTCAAGAAAAAGAATCAAAAGCTGTCTGTATTTACTGGAGCCACTAATGGAAAAGTAAAAACTCAGGGTTGAAGGAGAAGCAGTATAATATGCATTGCTATTCAATCAAGAATGAAATTTTTAGGAGCTGGGGAGGTGGCTCAGTGGAATAAGTGCTTCCCTGGCAAGTGCAAGGGCTTGAGTTCAATCCCAGGTTCTGCCAAAAAAAAAAAAAAAAGAATGAATTTTTTAGGGCCAGCGAGATAGCTCAGTGGATGAAACACCTGCTTAGGCAAGCAAAGGAACCAGGGTTCGACCAATACTATATGCCACACCAGCCCCGCCCCTGGGAGGCTGAGCTGGTGACCTAGTTCAGGAACATGCCTGTAGTCACAGCACAGGGGAGGCTGAAAATAGGAAGGTAACTATGAGTCTGAGCTGTGTAGTGAGACCCTGTGCTAAACACATTTTGAAAAATGAGATTTTTATGAGTTTGACCTAGTTAACTATATTAGATGCCAGTACAAAATAAAGAAGAAAGATGCAGACTTGGTGATGAGAATGTAGAAATTCAGAAGTTTCAGGAAAATAAACATAAGTTAAAAATTTAAATACAGTTTAAAGGAAAATTACAAAAGTATAAGGAAACAATGGCTTACAAGGACATAAAATAGATAAAGATATGCAGATGAAAGGTTATAGATAACTACTGAGTCGTGACACAATTGACAATGGCACTTTAGATTAAAATTTAAGGAAAATTAAATAATTTTCCAGAGAAAGGCATGGAGCAGCATAATGTATGACCATCTGAAACTATGGAATTGGGAATTAAATTGGTTTAGTTCAGGTCACAAGGTTTGATTCTTCCATCCTCAGCATATGTAATCTGAAAAAATTAACTTGTTTCAGTCTTTTATCACTCATCTGAAAATAGGATTATGATATCAAAATCACAAACTGACCTTAGATAAGTAATTCAGAAAACTGATAAATGTATTGGTTATTTTGTTATATACTAGAAATTCTTGGATAGGCTGTTTGCACAGACAAAGGACTCAACATGAGGGAGAATATTCTAGAAAAAGGAGTAGTCATGGTCAGGACTAAGCCCGTAGATGTTGGCATGATATTAGTCCATTGGAGCTTCCAATCTTTCAAATAGATGAAAATAAATTAGTAAATGTCATGGATTCTTAATTATGTAGCTAAAAGTTTTCCTACCCATATAAACCATGGAGATTTATATCTTAGCATAAAAATTGAAAGTCTTCCACAGAAAAACGTTATAGGACTGGTGAGATAGCTTATAAGTCTAAAAGTACTTGCTTAGGCAAGTTCACTCAACTGCAGGGACCCTGGTTAGATCCCTGGCAGCATACGTACCAACCTTGATCCTGGGTCAGGCTAAACCAGCCACAAAAAACATTATAAATTGAATATATCCCTTGTGATTAGAATATACTTTGTTATTACATGACTGTTTGATTCTTGTAGAACATCAAGAGCTTACAAAAATTTGAATATGGTTGTTCTCTGCCCTGCTTAGGCTACACTGTAACAAAATAAAATATTACATAAATAACTATAGAAGAAAAGATGAAAGCAATTTAGAAGATGTCATTTTTTCCTAAAACAATAGAAGTTTTAGTGACTCCACTTAAGAATATTACACCATTTATACAAAATTTGAACTTTACTGTAGAATTCACTTTTTTTTTTTTTTTTTTTTTGTATTTTAGGGAAAGGTTTACAGCATGTTCAAAGTCTCACTACTAAATCGGATTCATGGTGATCTGCATGTGTACAGCTTCCCAAGAGCTAGCTTACAGGTGTGTGCCACCATGCTCAGACTTAATTGCCATCTCACTGCACCCTGGGAACGGGGGTGGCACAGCAGGCCTAGGGATGGAACTCCTGGCCCCTGTGCTTGTTTGCAGGCACTTTAATCTGCTGAGCTGTTGGGCCAGCCCTTAGAATTTACATTTTTAATCTTATATTGTGCCTAAAATTTGCATGTTTCAAAGTTATACAAGTTTCCTAAATAGTAATTTTTATTTATTATATAATCTAAAGCTCCATTTCCACATACATTTATTTCCATTAATACTGTTCAGGCAAGGCAACTACTGCTTATGTATAAAATATTATAGTGCACACATATGAGCTTGAATAAAATAATAGATATCTAAGAAATAATAGTTATCTAAGAAAACTAAAATAATACCTATGTAAATAGGTTTTTTTTTTTTACTTAGAATATGTCTTTGGAAAGCACATTATATCATAGTGGTACATAGTGGAAGTTGTCCATTCTCCTACACAGCAGGACAGACAACTGGTATAGGAGTGTTCGGGGCCCTGGATAACTAGGTTGGCCAGAAGAATCTCTGTACCAGGAGAAGCAACCAGTAAGCAAGTGCTTGGGAGTTTGGGCAGCTAGCTTAGCCAAAAGAGTCTGGGTGCCTGGCCCATCCAGGCACATTGCAAAGCACCTGGAACCTGGCAACTGGCCTGGCCAGCGGAACACAGTGCAATCCACTCTAACAAGGGGAAACACATGGCATACAAACTCCCAGTTTATGATTTGTTCTGTTATATAACCATGGACTTTGTTTCTATGGTCTAACGAAAAAGCCAGTAGGCTCTAAAGTTTGTCAGTTTCTCAATTTTGCTCAATGTTATCATACTTCATAATAGTAGTACTGTAGGTATGATATCATATCTGTTTTAACGACCTATTCTACCTTGGTTAACAGTATTGGGAAGCATTAGACTAGTAATCTAACCATAGACCTAAACCTAAAGACACAACACAGTGTCAAGCAGATACACAGAAGATATCCCTGAAGAACAGACATTTCCTAGAGTGGCCTTGACAGTAGTGATATAGTTATATAATATCCAAATTTCACAAGATTATGACAGAAATTGAACTACAGAGTACTTTCTGAAATAAAAAAATGACAAAAAGGAGCAAAATGCAATGTCAAGCCCCCAACCCACCTAGAAGAAATCTAGCACATCAACACAGAAAAATTGTAAGTAACAAACCTAAAATCTGTTCCATGATAAAAACTGAAGTAAAGAAACAATTCTACATGGATATGGAGGAATTCACATCAGAAACTATCTCTGAGGTTAAAAAAAGACATGATAAGCACAATGAAAGAATTGCTGAGCACATCTAAGGAAGATAATGATATTTTTTCAGAAGAAGCATAGAAAAATGGTGGAAATGTTGAATAAATAAAATAAGAAAGATTAGAATACATGAAACAGATTCAAAGAAACATCCAAGAAATTAAAAATTCTGTTAAAAACTGGCAAAATCATTTTAATGAAACTGAACACACACATTCAGACCTTGGTGACACCATTGCAGCTAGTAACGAGGAAAGAAAAAAAAAATCTCTTGACAAAAACAAGAAACCAAGAAATAATAGTTCAGCAGCTACAAGATGATGTAAAGATGAACAACCTAAGACTGATAGGTGTCAGTGAAAAAGAAGGAATCAACACAAATGACATAAAAAGACAATTTGTGGAATAGCAGAAAGCCTCCCAAGCATGGGGAAAGAATCTGACATACAGAAAAGTGAGGCATATATATCTCCAATTGCCATCAAACAAAATAGATCTAACCTAGACATATAAGATCCCAAAAATTCAGCAGAGTAAAAACACATTAAAAGTTGTTAGGGAAAAGAAGCAGATCACATAAAGAGGAAAACCCATCAAAATCACAGAATATTTCTTAGCACAAATCATCATTTAAAGAAGAGCTTGGACTGAAGTATTTCAAGTCCTGAAAGAAAACCACTTCCAACAAGATTAATGTATCATGCAAAACTCTTTCAAAATTAAAGTACAACACTTTCAAGGCAAAGAATGAAACAAATTTATGACTGCCACGCCACATTAACAAAGAGTACTAAAATTATTCTAGAAACAAATAAAAAATAACTACAATTCTAAGAACCACAACAAAAATAAATCACCAGGCAGGACAAGCAATTAATAGAAGGGAAAAGTAAGTAACCAACAGCAGGAAAATAACAACAAAGCTAAGCATATTCATATTAGTTATAACCATCAGTGTAAGTGGCCTTAATTCACTAATTAAAAAAATGAATTGACAGAGTGGATGAAGAAACAAAATCCAACAATATGCTGTGTACAAGAAATATATTTAAGTCAAAAGGAAAATCATAGATTGAAAGTCAAAGGGTAGAAAACCACACTCCATGCACCAGAAACTCAGAAAAACTCAGGCGTACCTATTCTGTTCTCAGATGATGTGAACTTCAAACCAAGAATAATCAAATGAGATAAAGCAGGTCACTGCATACATCTTAAGGGAAATCTTCAAGGAAGAGATAACAATCATAAATACGTCTTCACCAAACATAGAAGCACCCAAATCTATAAGACAAATTTTAAAAGTCATGAAAAATAAAATAACCAATAATGAAATCTTAACAGGGACCTACACATTCCATTGTCTCAAAGAGATGGATCAACTATGCAAAAATTAGCAAAGAGGTTTCAGGACTAAACAAAATCTTTGAACAAATGGACTTAGTACACATTTACAGTGTTCCACCTAAAAATATCTGAATACACATTCTTAGCACCCTAATATGTGATATTATTTTGACCACACACTAGTCCACAGAAAATACGTAAGTAAATACAAGGGAACTGGAAATATCCCATGTATATTACCTTACTCTAGTGCAATGCAATGATCAGTTATTGACAAAATAAACTGCAAAACTCCATAAACACAGGGAAATTAAATAACATCCTCCTGAGCAATCAATAAGACACAGATGAAATTAAATGACAAATTAAGCAATATCTACACTCAAATGTAATTGCAAATGCATTATCTGGGATGCAATGAAAGCAGTTCTGAGAGGGAAATATATGGACATGAACTCTCACCTTAGGAAAACAGGAGGGGAACAAATAAATGTTACATGTCAAACTTCTAGATAAAGAAGAGCAAGTCAAGCCTACACATAATGAAGGGAGGAAATTATAAAACCAGAACTGAAATTAATGCAATTAAGACAAAGAAAATCATACAAGGAATTAAATTTTTTTTAAAATTGGTTCTTTGAAAGATTGAATACAATTGATAAACCCCTAGTCAACCTCCTCCAAAAATTTTTAAGAGAAAAGAAAAACAACTTAAATTCAAGCAATAAGGAATGAAAATGGTAAAATTACTATAGATCCTATGGAAATTCAGAAGATTATACTTACTTTGAAAATCTTTACTCTCATAGCATAGAAAACACAGAAGAAATGGACTGGTTCCTATATACAGATAATGTACTAAAACTGAGTTAAGAAGATATAAAATTATGAATAAAGAGCCAGCGAGATAGCTCAGCAGGTTAAGTATCTACTTAAGTGAGCACAGGAACCAGGGTTTGATCCCTGGCCCCACATGCCATACCAGCTTCACCGCTGGGCACACAGAGCTAGAAATTGAGACTGGGCATGTGGGTATATACCTATAATCCCAGCACTGGGGAGGCAGAAAACATGAAGATTACGATGAGTCTGAGCTACATAATGAGACCTTGTATGACACACATAATAATAAAAAGTGAAAGAAAATTCTGAACAGTCCAGTGTTAGTCAATGAAACTAAAAATATGAACAAAACACATTTAACTCACAGATCTATAGAAAACATTCCTAAAATTCCTTTGGAACCACAAAAGACCTAAAATAGCAAAGACAATCCTGGCCCACAAAGACAAGGAAGGAGGCATCACAATCCCTGATTTAAAAATTATACTAAAAATCTACTTTGGTAAAATTAGCACAGTACTTGTAAAAAAAAAATAACCTGATTAATCCTTAAGTTCTTGCTTTCCTTTTTGATTGTGTTATTCCTTTCCATTTGCAATTCTTCTTTAGAGTTCTTATACTAGGGAGACTATATGATATTTACACACATGTGTCTGTTTTATTTCACTTATGAGTATATGTTCAAGTGGCATCCACTTCAATATGAAGGCTCTGAGATTATCATTCTTTACAGCTGAGTAATACTCCATTGTATAAAAGTGCTACATCGTTTTCATCCATTCCTCAGGTGACCGGCATCTTGGTTGTTTCCAAGATTTGGCTATCACAAATTGTGCTTCTATAAACATAGGTATACATATATCACTATGATCTGATGTTTTCAGATCCTCTAGGAAATTTTGCAGTAGGGGAATAGCTGGTTTGAGCGGGATTTCTAGCCTTAATTTTTTAAGGAGTCTCCACACTGATTTCCATAATGGTTGCACCAGTCTACATTCCCACTAGCAGTGGAGAAGGGCTCCTTTTTCCCCACAGCCTCCCCAACATTTGTTGTTGGTTGATTTCATTATGATAACCATTCTTTCTGGGATGAGATGGTATCTCAGTGTTGTTTTAATTTACATGTCATGGATAGCTAGTGATGTGGAGCAAGGAGAAAAGCTAGGAAACATGATAGGTGCAAATCCATACATTATATGCACAAGATGGATAGGGCAATGATCCTGAGAATCTTAAGCAGGTTTCTGAATCTAGCATCAACTGGTAGGATCTTCACCCTGACTAACTAACTATGCTGATACCTGTGAACTGAGCAACTGCACTGAAGTTAGCAATGTGTAATACTAGGGTCATGCTTGGAATGCTTGTCATTCTGGTCTTCTAAATATATACCACTTTTCATATCATACCAATTACTGCCATACTATCTCTCAGGTAAATATTTATTTTAAAATAAAGGATAATAAATGAAAACAAGAAACAAGAAAAAAATATCATAGGACTATCCTGCTAAAGTGCTGTATAAGGTTAGATTTTGAAATTTCTGTGTAAAAATATGTAATTGTTTATTACTATTTTTACTTTTTTATTTTTAATATTTTTCCTTTTTTATTCACATTCTGTAGGGATTTAAAGCTTAACATAACAATACTTGATGGAAAATACCTCTTCCATGTTATGTCTAAGATGTTTGCTATTCAGACAGATAGTGAGGTTAAGCTGAACTGTGTACGACATAGGGTAATAATATTATTAAGCTTCTCTTCTGGAGGATTAACAACTTAAATTTGAAGACCAAAACTCAAGAGGGAGAAGGGCTGTAAAGACAGTCAACATTTTGGCCCTAGCCTTTCAAGATCAGTAAGAACTCAGGACATAGGAGAACCTGTACTGTAACATCACGCAACTCAGTTGTGCCCCAAATTTTCTAATCAAGGAGATTGTGGGGACCACAGAGGAAAGTGATCAATAAAGTAATGTGTGTCTAAGGAGACTCATCTGCAGAGAAAATATTCTCTCAGTCTTTCACAGAGAGCAAATTGATCAGGCAATGGCCATGACTCATGCATGTGACTGACACTGACAAAGGATCTACAAACTGTGGTACAGAGTTTCAGGGTAAATCCTGAAAGGATTCGACTGAAGTTGGCAGATACAAAAGTTATAATTCTTGTTATATAGGTTCTGTTTTATCTTGGTCTTAAACAACCAACAAAAAAGTATAAAAATGAGGTGTAAAAAGTAAAGCCATATTAATATGCTGAGCTATAAAAAGCTCAAGTTAACAAGTTCTGACATTGCCAGTCCTACAGATAACCCACTACTATTATGGACTACTGGACTTTAGTGGAGTCTTTTGCTAAATTTACATACCAACAATATTTAAATGGCAATGGAATACTCGTCCCTGACAAAACTAAACAAAAAAGGGGATACAAATGAAGGACCATTTTGTATCTGTATATACTAAATGGTTAGGATAGATATATAAGTACTTTTTCTGAATTCAATGAGAAGAAATATTTGTACTAACAGTGTTTGGACAGAATATCATGTCTACATCTTGTACTATACATAACCTGTGAAGACAACAATATGCAGTGCATTAATTGTTGAAACTGTCCTATTAATTGGTTTTGAAACTGTCTCATTGCTATTTGTTTCTTAATAAAATGAATTAAAAATAAATAAACATTTCCTAGAGGAAGGATAGCAATGTGGGAAACCAGGGATAATGTCTCTTGCATTTGGGTTTGTGTCAGCACACAAAGTGCAGCTTTGTGAAGAAATTGCTCCCACTCAGCTTCATAGCTTATGACAGGATCAAGACAAACATGTGGGAATCTGCTGCTGTCTCCGTGGAGGTTAGGAGGTGGAAATGGATCACAGGTGCTGTTCTGTGTATGCACAGACATAACTATAGAAATTCAAACCTACTTTAAGGTAAATGATGTTAGAGTTTTAAGTGACTGCCTATCCCTGTCTCTAAAAATTATTCTTTTATGGGTAAGCAATGAGTCTTCAAACAGCCAAATTCAGTTGCCATGTTTAAAACTCTCATTGAAATATTTTTCTTTGAGGCTGTCAGTAATGTTGGTCATTCTTATAATAAAAAACACTTGATTTTTAAAAATATACTCATGCTTATTAAAAGTAGAAAATATAGATGAGAAAAATAGCAAATCATCACTAATATCATACACTTTTAACATCAGAGTGTATAGCTCAGTCTTTCTGTCAAAGCATGTAAATTAGTTTTAAAAGAGGTCTTTATACAGTGTCTTATATAGTGTTTTAAAACTTTTATCATTTGTAGCAATATATTTCTACAATATCAAATATTTATCAAAGCACCAAATCATATATGTGCAAAAACTGAAAATAGCATAAAACAACAAAAAAATAACAGACCTGAGGATCAATGGAACAGATTAGAAGATGCAGGCACAACTGCAAACACATTCAGCCCCTTAGCCTTCACAGAGCGGCCAAATATTCTCACTGGAAGAATGATAGCCTCTTTAGAAAATGGTGCTGAAAAACTGGCTTTCCACAGACCAAAAACTAAAACTAGATCCACATCCATCACCATTCCCAAACTAAAGTCAAAATGGATTAAAAATCTAAACATTAAAACAGAAATGCTAAATCTGCTGGAAAAGAAATTAGGTAGATTTCTTGAAAGCATAGGGGTAGGAAGAGAGTGAATAAACAAAATCCAAACTTCATAGGAGATACTTCAAAGAATCAGCAACTGCAATCACTTCTTATTGAAAAACTGCTGTGCAGCAAAAGAAATCACCAAGAGAGTAAAAGAAACCTACATAATGGAAAAAATCCTTAACTAACAGTCACTAAGAAAAAGTACTTCTGTTTAGAATATATAAAAAAAATTTTAAAAATCATAACTCCAAAAAGGGGCATCTGAGGTGAACATATAGTTCTCAGAGGAAGAAATACATATGGAAAATGAAAATATGAAAAAATGTTCAATATCACTATTCATTTGAGAAATGCACCAGAAAGAATGATTATCATAAAGAAGTCAATTAATAACCAATTTAAAGGGACTGTGGGGAAAAAAGAAACCTTCTTCATCATTGGTGTGTGTATAGCCTGGTACAACCTCTGTGGAAATCAATGTGGAGTTTCCTCAAAAGACCGCAACTAGACATTCCATTTGACCCAGATATTCCTCCCCTGAGTATTTTTCCAGAAGATCTGCAAACACCATGCAACAGCTATATATGTGTACCCATGCTTATAGCAGCCCAATTTTTCATAGCTAAATCTTGGAGACAACCCAAATGCCCATCGCCCAAGGAATGTGTAAAAAAAGATGTTGTACTTTTATACAATGTAGTATTACTTGGGTATAAAGAAAAATAAATCTGATGCTTTTGTAGGTAAATAGATGCAACTAGAGGTTAGATTCATATGTGATGTAAACCAGACCCTAAACATCGTATTATCACCCTAGTGTGATATCCTTAAAGAGTAAAGAAAATCTGAGTGATACAATAAACTACTCAAAAGGAGTAAGGATAAGGGGAAGAAAAAGGAAAGGAAAAATCATATATATATATATATATATATATATATATATATATATGATAACTAGTAATAATTCCTTTTTTTAAGGGAGTGTTAATGCTCAACATTTTTATTTAGACCAATTTTACATGCTTATGTCAGGTAAACTCAGTAACTATATTGTGTAATATAACAATCACTGTTGAATACCTATCACCTTGGTTGTTTTTAATTTTGTATTATTTTTAATGCTTTATCTATTTTTTAATCTCTAAAATAAAACACTGGGAAGCCAACAAATATATTTCTTGATTTTAAGAGTAAGGCAACTCTTATGCTCACACAGGACAGAATTGCCCAATATACACCAGATGGAAGTGTTACATTCTAAATAACATATTCTCTTGATTACTGTACTTCAAAGTGTGTGAGATTATTATAAACCTAATTCTAATTCAATGAATGCCATCAACAGATTGTATGATGGGTCATTTTCTCTGCAGGGTGTAAAAGAATTACCAAGAAAGTTGACAGGCAAAGCATATTAGAAAACAATCTTGTAAATTTGATTAATGCCACTTGCAAGTTGGCATTTATTGAAAAATAATGTTTTCTGTACATATGGTAACAAGAGAAACCCAAGCCCACTCCCCAAAAGACCATAATGAAGATAAGCGGCTTTTTGTAAAGTAAATTTTGATGTTTTACATAAAAAGTGTACATGAGTGAAAACAAACCTGTTAGTGAAAAAGGCAGTTTTCATAAGCAGCAAGTCTGTACGTAGCAGACTTATGCATGCTGTACCCAGTTGATCTTAGAAGTTCAGGACAGGGCCCATAGCACCCTTCAACTGGGGAGATAGCTCAGTAGAATAAGTTTCTGCTTGGCAAGCACAGGATCCCGTGTTCAATCCCAGGTATGCCAAATACAAACAAAAAATAAAAATACAAAACAAAACAACAAAACCTTAGTGCCCTTCAGAGGAGCCCCTGCAGTTCCTGGGCAGCCTCTGTGGACAGCCCCTGCCATTGAAGTCAGTGAATCTTCTGCCTGTCAGCCTACAATAAAGGGAGGGTGAAGATTGTTCATAAATGAATACTGAACTGTATTCTGTGTCATCCAACTTTTACTACTACACCCTAGCTGTACACGCAACAAACAGAGACCTTAGAGATTCCTTTGTCCAAAGAACCGAACACCATTTGTCATGAATAAGCATCTTGCTTCCATAGTTAAGCTTCTGAAGATGACCAGAGAATCTAAGAAAAAACAAAGTTTTCTTTCTCCATATCAAAATGATTTCATTACTTCAAGTATAATTTTAATTTTCCAGTTAATACATAAAGGAAAAGTATGATGTGAAATTAATTTTTCTATAATATATATATATATATATATAATATCCCAAACATATGTATGTATGTATGTATGTATGTATGTATGTATGTATGTATCTCATACATTCAGGAATCATTATGTGTTTTACACATTTTTGTACAACCGAAAAGGTTAATGACAAGATACAACTGATGACTACCACTTATAATAGCACGGATATTCATGATATCTAGTTATTAAGAGTTTTTTTTCATTTTCTCATGGTATGTCATCAAAACTAGATTACATAACAGATAAGACCTTGCAAAGAAATATTGGTAGAAATTTTTGCTAAAAGTAAAACTATGGATAGCTACTGAGCCAATATGTGTGCTGAAATGTAGAAAAAAATTATATAACAAAATTCTGATGTTTTGCCCACAGCATAATGCCAAAATACATTTAGATGATTTATTACAAGTTTCACTTTTCATCAACAATAGCAATGAAATGATGCTCTGTAATTTATCTTGTTAATTCAACATTGGAACTGCAATGGCCATTTTAGATCACATCAAATTTTAAGATGCATTTGTCAATTCTGGACTAATTGTGTACAAGGATAAAATTTCTTCTGATTGTTTCAATTTTTAATTTTTGTTAGTACATCTGTAGAACATAATGACCATATTCTTTGTGAGGTGCTGGTACGTGAACATAACACATTATGATTGTTTCAAAGAAAAATGTGCTCCATGCTCCCTGATCCAATCCTCTCCCACCTCCTAGTCCCTTTCCCATTTGCAAAGCTGTCTCTCTTCTTCCTGTTATGTATCTTTTACTTTACTCTATACATGCTCAGCTTCTGACATAAGGGAAATCATGCGATATTTAAGTTTCTGTGTCTTATTTGTATCACTTAACATTATGGTCTCAAGGTGTATCCATTATTTCTACAAATGTCTCAAGTTTATCCATCTTTAAGGCAGAGTAATCCTATACTGTGTATAAATACCACATTGTCTTTACTCATTCATCTTTTGATGGATAGATAGGCTGCTGTTTTATTTTATATATTGTGGATTGTGCTGATATAAATATGGGTAGGAATATATTACTGTAATATGAAGTCTTTAACTCCTTTGAGATGATACCTGGTAGGCAAATAGCTGGATTGAATACAATTTCTACTTTTAGTATTTGAGGAATCTCCATACTGATTTCTGTACTGATTTCACCAATTTACATTCCCACCAACACTGTAGAAGAGTCCCTCTCTCTATCCATCTTTACCAGCATGGATTGCTTCTTGTTGATAGTCTTTCTTTCTGGGTAAAATAGAATATCATTGTTTCTTTGTTTTCAGACAGTCTTCCTGTGCAGTTCAGGCTGGCCTTGAACTTACTATGTTGCCAAGGCTTTCCTCCATCTCATGGCAATATTCTTCTTTCAGCTGTCTAAGTGTTTGGATTACCGACATGCATCACCTTGTGTACCTGTCAATGTTGTTTTAATTTGCATTTCCAGAGATATTAAATACTTTTCCATTTATTTTTTGTGCTTTTCTATGCATTGTTTTTGTTTGAGAATTGTCTGTTCATTTCTGTTACCTACTTTTGACTGGATCTTCTATTTTAGGCTGTCTGATGTTTTTAGGTTCTTTAAATAATCTAGGTGCTAGTGCTCTGAGGAAACATGAAATTATTTCCATTGACTCTTCCAAAATCAATTCACAATTTAAGCTTTTAATATTTGATACCAGACCTTTTCCAACATTAAGAACACTACATTCTTTCAGTGTAGTCACTTTTTTACCCATCCTTCAAGTCAACATCAAATATTTCTTCAAGTGATTTTTTCCCTAGATCATAGCACAATCTGCACTTCCTTCAAGCCTCTGTAGTACATACAAGTATTTAAAAGTTATTTTAATTGAGTTTTTAATGCTGAACAAAAATATCTGAAGAAACAAAAATGCAAACATGCATTTTTACCTGTTTATTCAATTATATGTTATTAAAAGGAGTGAGGATCATTTATTAGATTGATGGAAAAACTAAAAACACAGACAAGATAGATCATTTAGGGGCTAATAGATAATCTTAGAGAAAGTGCAAATGAAACTATCTAATAGTTTCATTTCAACACAAGTAACGTTTAAGGATGTTTTAAACCTTTCATTATATCAGTTAAACTTCAGTGCCCCAGAAGAAACATTGGTCAGGAACACCTGGCAGTCATTCCATTGTACGTAGTGTACAAACCAGGGCTCTGACTGCTGTGCACTCACTGGCCCACAGCGGAAAGAGCAAGCTCCCAGATACGGTCCCTATAGCATCTCCCCAGGGTGACAGGAATGCCGCTCTTCCCAGGCTCCTGGGAAGTATGTTGAAATGGCAAAAACAATGAGAAGCAATCAGAATCCCACAGGTGACATATTAATACATTGAACGCTTATTGTTCTTATTACATATAAAGCTTCTCCTAGAACAAGCTATTTTTCTCACTACAGTGAACAGTTCCTAGGAGTAATGCCTATTAATGAGTCTCACAGTGCCTTCTACATAACAGAACTTATCTCTGCATTCCCTTCTACGCAAATTAGCAAATATATTTACCATAATGTGAATAATCATATTAATCCAGATATGTGTAAATATGTTGAGATACATATGTATATATGCTGATATTCACTCCTTTCCACTTGTCAGTGTAGTGAGGCTTACCAGCATATGTATCCAAGCTGTGAAGGAAATGTGTGAAGTTCTAGGGACCAAAGATGAAAACAAAGTCCCTGCTCTCAGGTCTAGGGCTTTTATGTTTTATAGTTGGAGAAAATAATTACTATAATAAATCATCATCTATCAACAAGTTACATTTTAAAATTTTGATTTTGTATCTTGAATTTAGAATGTGCAATTTGAAGGATGCTTTTATTAAACTGACATGGAAAAAAGAAAAATTCTCATAAGAGCCAATATCTGAAACCTATTCCTTTAGTCTTCATGGCACAAAGAAACTGGGAATTATTTTCTTGCTTGTTTTATGCATGCAGTTAGCAATAAATTATCTTCTTTATAATTGTATTTTCAGAAACAAAACATGCACAAATAATATTCAACATGTAATTCCATTCAGTGTTAGTTTTTTCTTGATTTCTAACTTTTTGTGAAGCCATTTTTAAGGAAGTGCATACAAAAACACTATGCCTTTTCACAATTGAAAAGGCGTATTTTCATATTTATTTACCTAGAAATTATTGACTGAATATGAATGAGCAAACACTAAGTCTTTCTGGAACCAGAAGCCTGAGAAAGATGTCATACCACCTAAATAGTTAAATTTTCCATAGAGAAGTGAATCAGGTTTTCATCACTACCTATCACAAACACCCATGATTATCAAGCTATAGAGAGAAGAGTTTATTTAAGCTCATGGCTTCAGAGGTACCAATCAGTGATCAGTTGGCTACTTTCTAATCGTGCAGCAAATCAGAACATCACATGGTAAAGAAAAACCTCCCTTCATGGCCCAGAAGTGGCCAGGGACCAGTGTTCCCTTCTGAGGCCCACCGCTAACATCCTTCCACTAGGATCCACCTGTCCTACCACTCCATTGCCAGAGTCCGCAAAGCAAGCTCTTTTTTCCACAAGGATTCTTAGGGGCCATTTATTAAGATCATGGCAAGATGATAAACTATATCCACAAATATTTTTGTGCTGCATGAAAATGACTATAGAAAAGTTAAAGAAACTATAAGAGATTTCAGATATTTCTAATATTGTGCTTAGAGTAATTTTCTCAGGCACAGGGTTAGAGGGGCCAAGGGTAAGGTTTCCATTCTACCCTCCAAGCACTGCCTTCTGCCCTATCTTATCCTCTCATTTCTAGTTGTCCTTACAATCATGGTTTGCACCATCACTGGCTCTTTGTCTCTGTTGCCATAAGTCATCAATATTCTTCCTATCATTCTGAGTTTAGTTCATTCAAACTAACTTCATTTCATTTGTAATATTTCTAAGCACTGTGCTAAGGAATGCCATTAACTAAAGATGACACATTCTCAGCCCTTATTGAATTCAGAAACAAATACTGTAAGAAACAGTGCTAGATTGCAAAGTACACTACACTGGAAGAGTGATAGTGAGTTGCGCACAGCCTAGCCAGATCGGAGCAGGCTGCATAGTGAAAAGGAATGACCTTCAGAAAAGGTTAAAATGACCAGGACAAAGTGATTTAGACAGAAAAGTAATACTTATGAATAGTGCTTCAGAAACAGGAATACAGCCATTACAACACAAAAATGAGTCTATCTGACTCCAATTTCAGAAACTTACACACTGTTGTTCTTACTGTATAAATATTGGTGGAAGATAATGGTATTAAGTATCTCCCTTCAATCTAGAGTTTAAAAAATATTGCGAGTTAAGAACTTCCTAAATCTCTGTAAGTATGAATGGCAGAAAAATCAATGAACATAAATCATCCCCTTACTGATAAAAATTTACATATGGATTACAAGTTATTAATGTATGATTTTTCTCAAAAAATTTTGTTAACGTATAAAGAACCTGGCATTTTTGCTGGAATGTGAAGAGAATGCACAAAATAGTAAGAGTCATGCTAAATTATTATCTGATTGGAAAAAGAAAACGCTGAGCTTTTGCATCAAGCTGGCCTATAGATTAGAAGTACTCTGTCCGACCACCAACTAGCTACTGTTTGCTGTATGTTAGCTATACTCAAAAAACAGGAGCATAATTTCACATAACCATTCATTGTGATTAAAAATAAATAAATTTCATATACTCAATATAATATTACAAATACTTTTATCTTCAGGAATACATATAAATAAAGACCTATAATAGTACCAATTTATTATTAGAAGCAACTGTCTAATTAACTTGGTAAGAATAACTCAATGTCTAAGTATATTTAATGCATTCTAATAATGAATTAATGTTTTTAATCATTAAATTTGAATTTCATCAAGTTCATTTTAATCCTGGTATTCTAAGCAAAAAAAAAATACCAGTTTGATAATGAGATAACATATCAGTATGCTTCAGAGTGCTACCAGAACTAACACTTCCTCTTCACCATTAGAATTGTAGTAATTGTTGCAAGCATAATCATTTTCCTTAGGACCTTTCACCCCTTTGCAAGTGTTGGACTAATATCAGGGTTCAGGAACATTGCCATGTTAGCAATAATTAAAGCCAAATGCATGTGAGCCAGGAGACACTCATGTTTACAACATGAAGAACACAGATACCATTATAAGAATTTAATACCAAAGCTACAGAGAGATACGAGTTATGTATAAACATGCAACAAATTGCCCCAGAATTTAAAGCTTGAAATGAGAATAATCATTACTTTTTATTTGCCCCCATAATTTAAAGCTTGAAATGAGAATAATCATTACTTCTTAGTTTTAGCTATTTTTGTGTACTCATGAAGGACCTAGCAAGATGGGCTATATCTCTTCTCCAAAATGTCTGGGAGAGGGTGGTGGACTTCAAATACAGGCTGAGAACCATTGGAAAGCTCATTCCTTCACTTGTTGATCATGGGTGCGAGGTTTTGAGCTGACATTATCACACAGACCATACGTCCCTACATGTAAATGTCACAACTTCTGAGAAAAAGAAATAAAAAGCCATGAGTAATGACCTCAAAAGTCATACATCACTCTACCATGTTTCACTGGTCAAAAAGTCACTAACTTATGTACGTGTATGAGGACAGAAAACACATAGCCTATCTCTCAGTAGAGACGCTGAAGTACAAACTCAGAACTTCTAGCTTTGAGTCCTCATGACTTTGTGTAGTTTTTTTTTTTTCATATTTGTCATTAACACAAGAATGGAATCTTGTAGTTCAGTAAAATCCTACATAAGCAAGCTTCTGTTTGCTCTACTCCCTTAGCTCTCTGCTTGTGCACCCCAGAACAAATCCATTTTGTTGTGGATGAAAGCTTAAGGACTTGCACCAGGGCGTCTACATTCCCAAACCATACACCTCAGCAGCATCCTATGACAGTGATAGTCAGCATATAATCAACTTTTTGTTTATTTGTTTTAAGGGAGAAACTGCTGTTGAAAGTGCTAAAAATTTAAGGACTAATTATTACTGGAATATTTTGTAGTTACTATGATCCTACAGTCTCTCTCTAAACTTGAATAAAGCAGCCATGGTGTACACTAGTGAGTGGTGAACATGAAACCCTCTTATCTGCATGAATGTTTCAAATATTTATCCTTTGTCTATCATAAACAACCTTCACAGTCAAATAAGCAGCTCCTTAATCGTGCTGTATGCTGACACAATTATTTTAAAAGTTTCATATCTTCTTGACAGAAAGCTCTCTGTAACATTGATGTATCAATACTCTGAAAAAATGTTTTATAACCTAATGTTAATAACAATAGGCTTCTAGATAATATTGTACTAGTTTATAAAATATTTTATTCTCAAGGTTCGTTTATTGAAAAAGCATACAGAAATGATTAAAATTAGTGACAACTATCAGTTTTTAGTAGAAGTGATACACTCTCAGGGGCTTATCATCCTGACACAGACAGCTATTAAATTTGGCTTCTATGTTCAATTGCATTATCTATCCTCCCTCACTAGTAATTGAATGAAAAGTGTCAAAACGATAGCCTTTGGTTTCACAATCCTATGTGTACATTGGTACCATTTTAGTAGTTCAACGATTCTTAGACATGAAAATTAACACACATCAATAAATGAGGAATAAATATGTGTCAAAGGGAATATAAAATTTTCTTAAATGAAACAGAATATTTACATAAAACATAAAACTTTTCATTGTGTTCATAGATCAATTTGCTTTTTTTTCATAGTTCTACCTTTAGGACTATCAACAAATATGTTGCCACTTTGGACAGGCAAATATGTTCCCCGTATATGGGGTGAGGAAAAGAAATAGTAAAGTGATGTTCATTTAATATATCTACATTAGCATAATATTCAGCATGGAACACTGTACAACTTTCAAAATGCAACCAGTGGGACCAAGATCTTCTTGTGCCTGTAGTTAACTGACAAGACCACTTCCAGCTACTGTAGTAGATTAAAATGTAAATAGACTTGGAAGCCTAGAATAGCCTTGGGAATCCTAAGGCTGGCACTGGATGGCAACAAGTACAGGGCTAAGTATCTAATGTGATGCAATAAGCGCAATTTTAAAAATATTTATTAAACCAAATATTTATTTGGCATGGTACATAATGCTGTCTAAAAAACTAAATTATTCTGGAAGCATCACATTAACTTATTTTAGATATATGTAAAACAACTAGATTTCCATCTTTTCAATAGGAGTCAACTAATTCATAGTCTCTCTTGTTACATATTGCAATTAATTATAAACTTAGTTCTTCATACAGACAAATCTAGGCACACAGTCCAATATTTCATTTGAAATTCCAATTTAACAAGCTTAAAGCTTTTATTTTAATTGCTTAAAAATATTTGGAGATATAAATATACCCTCACCCATACTGGAGTTAAAGATACACATTGTTATCCTTACTGTCAAATTCAGGTTGACCTAAACACTACCATATTAATAATAACATGAATGTAAGTGATACAAATACCACAAATGATATGTAGAGTATAGAGTCCATTCAAACGCAATTCCCACTATTTTAGTTAAAAGAAAAGTACTGTTAATATTAATAACTAAAATTACAAGTGAAACAATGAAAACCATAAAAATATGGTTAACAAATCAAATTAAAAAATATGGTTAACAAATCAAATTAAAGCTGCTGTAAGAATAGAATAAAAATAGATTACATAATATAGAGTATCCTTAAGGGTAAAGAAATGCTTATCATAATAACAGAAAAAGTGAATAGCAGTTCTCTCAGTTACTCTTCTCTTATTCCTGGGACAAATACCCGATATTCAAAATGAAGCAAGGAAACGACTATTTAGCTCACAGTTACTGGAGATTTCAGTCCATACTCAGCTAGCTCCAAGGCAGAGTTCGACATGGTAGAGAGCTACCTTTCATAGTGGTGGCAAAGGGCAGGAGAGCAAGGGAGGAGCAGAGGCAACAATGGCGAGAGATAGAAAGTCTGTCTCCCTTAAATTGCATTCAAGCTGTCTACCCCAAGATGAGTGTAGCAGTCACACCCATAATCTCAGCAGCACTCACATCCATAATCCCAGTGGATCATGATTTAATCATAAACTCTAGAATTCCACCCCATGACTACATGAGTCTTTGGAAGGACAACTAGACACAAGCCATAATACCAGGAAAGCATACAAATCCATGTATGGATCATTTATATATATATATAAAGCTTGAAAGTTTGATGGACCAAAAAGGTGTATTGAAATGGAGAAGAGTCTCAGGTATGGTTCCACATACCTACAACTCCAGAATTTGCAAGGCTGAGACAGTAGGATTGCTATAAACTGAAGGCCAGCCTTCACTACATAGCAAGTTTAAGAATGGCCTCTACTATATAGAGAGATCCTATCTGAGAAAATAAAACAGAAAAACCAAAAACAATGAGAAAACAAAAGAATAGCAAAGAAAAAAATTGAAGAAAAAACACACTACAGCCCAGAGCTCTAGATGTAGATTGTGAAGATTTCCATGTAACTCAAAACTTGATAAAATAAAGAAAACAGGGGCCAGGGACATAGCTCAGTAGAATAAGTGCTTGCCTGCCAAGCTCAGAGTCCTGAGTTCAACCCCTAGTACCACAAATTTTTTTTTTTAATGAAAAGAAAACAATTCCCTAAGTACCTGAATGACTTGAACAACAATACCAAACAAACAGTAGACTGACAATTTGACAGTAATCCAATTAATGCCAGAATATACATACTCTTGTCAAGAGCACACAGATTACTCACAGCAAGTGTGCACAGCTGGTACCATGACACAATTCTCAATAGATTTTTAAAGTATTCACTAATACAAATTATGTTGTCTGATAAGAAAATTATAACATTAACAGAAAAGATCTCTTAAAAATCTGTAGCCTGAAAATTAAGTAACACATTTCTAACTAACTCATGAGTCAAAACAAGTACCTAAATGAATATGAAAGTATTTTTTAACTTTTGGAAAGTGAATACCTCTGAAGGCATACAAAATAATAAATTTAAACACAAGAATATGTTAGAAAAAATAAAGGACTTAAATTCATGATGCTATGTTCCAATTTAAGAAACAACCAAAATATTCCAAAATAAGCTTAGGAGGGGATGGAGTATAGTGTAATGGTAAAACAGGTGCTTAGCATGTGTGAGGTTCTGGGATTAAAACCAAGAAAAAGGGGAAAAGAAAAGGAAAAGGAGAGCCATGGCAAGAAAAAAAAGGAAAAGAAAGAAAATTTTGGTAAGAAAAGAGAAATATATATACAATGAAAACAAGAAAGAGAACATAAAATGTTATGTATTTCATAACTGCCTCTTAATGCAAACCCCCACAGACACAGATCCATGATAGATCGGATAAAATTCTAGCAACATGAAGAAAAGACATCAGGAAAGGAGAATACTGTAATGAGTTATATCAGGAAACAAATGTAACTACAGTCCATATTTGACATGATTAGGAGAATTTCAAGGGATTGTTAAAAACACATTTACACCAATCTAGTCAACTCTTCTATAGAAACAATGACAAATTCACTCCAAGATAGAAAAGCTTGTTAAAGTACCTAATTCTACATCTATTTTTTAAAAAGATATTTTTCAATCTAAAACATTTTCACAAGGAGAGTTATACAGATCCCTATATCTTCACTGGTGAATTATACCAAACTTAAGTGCAAAAGGTGGGGTGATTCCCAGCATCTTATATGAGACTAGAATTACACTAAACACAAAAGTAGACACTTCAAAGAAATCTGAAGATAATTGCTCTTCATGAACATAACTGTGAAAATTCTAAACAAAAATTTAACAGAACACATCTTTAATGTTTGTTTGTTTGGTACAGGGTCTCACTTTAGAGCTTGGACTTGTAGCGATCCTTCTGTTTTCAGCCTCCCTAGCACTGGGATTGCAGGTGTGCACCACCAGGTCTGATGTCAGTGGCTGGCTCAGCATGACCAGGGGTGGGTCCGGTGTAGCATGTGTTGTCAGCAATCTAAGCCCAATTCCTGCACTTGCTTAAGTAGGCACTTCATCCATTGAGCTATCTCCCTAGGCCCACATCTTTAAATATACATCATGAACAGGAATAAAGCTTTCATTTTACATGAAGAAAGAATTATTAACTACTTTAACAAAATAAAAATAAAAACCAAATGATAATTTCAAAATTAAAAATCATTTTACAAAACCAGTATTCAATAAATCAAGACAGTCTGTTATTGGCGTCAGCATAAAAAAGTTGATCAGTGAAACTCAAACCAGGAGCTCAGAAATAGACCAACACATATGAATGCCCAGATAATTCAATTAGTACATGTATTCAAAGAGTGATGGTAAAATGTATGCCTATGTGTAGATGAAAAATGAACCTTGGCCATATTCCAGCCAGATCCCTGGCTCAGCAAATGTGTGGGATCTTCTGCCTGCTGACCTCCTGCCCGGATCCCTTTTCCAGTCAGAGCCCAGGCCCAGCATGATGTAGCAGAAAGAGGCCGAACACAGTAGCCAGATCCAAGCCAGTCACATCTGAAGGAGTTTGAACCTGGTAAATCTGGACCCAATAATCTGAGATACTTTACTAGACCCTGCTCTGTGAGAACACCCTATCTTTTCTCTCTTGATCAAGAGAGGGTGCAACACATAATCAGGGTGAACTAGAATGCCTGGAAGACCCCATATATATCATGGGGAGGTGATCAGACAGAACTTAGGGAAATAAATTTAAATATAAATAAATTCCCAATTTAATATCTGCTTAGTTACACAGGCATAATGTTTGCTCTTATGGTCGCAAGATCTGCACTATTGGTGGTGGGACAGGATATTATGTCGGCTTTTAGTGCTATGGTCATCCACTAGGTAAATAATTATTGAATCTTTGATATAATTCAGCTACATAAATACCTGTAAATATAATATCATGTATGCACCTTGTACAATACCAAAACATTATGAAAACAGTTTGCAATGTATTATTTCATCGACTCTGCATGGTTATGGTGTTTTGAAACTGTCTGATTGACATTTGTATTTCAATAAAATAAAAATAAATGGAAAAAATAAAAAAAATAAAAAAAAAGAAAATACAAACCCATTACTAATAAAAGTTTAAAATTTATAAGTAATAAAAAGTTATAAATATCACTACCCATTAATAGTGTTCCTAATTGTAGCTGTGTAAATACAAAACTGTAAATATCTTAACCACATAATCTCTCTTGGGTAAGAATATTGGTAGGTGCTAAGGTAACAACTGCACCAAAGCTCTGCAAAACTCAGGGGACAGTGCTATACAAAATGACAAAGAAGAGGAGCAAAGAAATTGGGAATCACACAGCTGAAATCTCTGAAATAATAGCATCTGAAGTAAAGAAACTGCTGCAGAAATGGACAGAGGAAATCAGATCAGGAGTCATCTCTGAAGTAAAAAAAGAAAGGGTAAAATTATAATGAAAGAATTATTATGTGCTTCTAAAGAAGACACTGATAAAAAATAGAGGAGAGTAAAAAAAATGATGGAATCCTTGAATGAGCAATATAAGAAAGAAATAGAATGCATGAAGCAGAGTCAAAGAGATATACGGGAAATTAAAACCTCAATCACAAGCTGGCAAAGCCATTTAAATGAAAGTCAAGATAGAGTTTCAGATCTTGAAGACTCCATTGCAGCTAGTGAAAAGGTAAGAAAAGATCTCTTAAAAACAACTAGGATGCAGGAAAAAATAATTCAACATTTTCAAGAGGATGCAAAGATGAACAATGTGAGACTAATAGGCATCAGTGAGAAAGAAGGAGTCAATACAAGTGATATGAAAAGAATATGGGCAGAAGTAATATCAGAAAAATTACCAGATATGGGGAAACAATCTAACATTCAGTAACTGAAGTATATAGAAGTTTAAATAACATCAATCTAATTAAAAACATACTGAGATGTATAATAGTCAAGATTCCAGAAATCCAGCACAAGAACAATATACCTAAAAACCATTAGAGGAAAAAAATTGATCACATTTATAGGAGACCCTGGCCATGGAGATAGCTCAGTAGAATAAGTGCTTGCCTGGCAAGCACAAGGTTCTGAGTTCAATCCCTGGTACCGCAAAAAAAAAGAAAGAAAGGAAAACCAATTAGAATAATGGCAGATTTCTCTTCCCAAATCATCAAAGTCAACAAGAGCATGGAGTAAAATACTTCAAGTCTTCCAAGAAAACACATTCAAGCCCAGAAAAATGAACTTGGCTTTATATCTTGTATTATATACAAAACTTGACTCAAAATAGATTATGTATTTGAAAATAATCTAAACAAAAAATATATACAAGAAAACATAGGATAAAAAATCTGTGAAACTGTTCTTGAAAAAAATTCTTAAAGAAAAACTAAATCCATTAAAAGAATAATTAGATTACTTACACTACGTCAGAATATCTTAAATTTTCAGCTCTTCTGAACATAGTAGTAAATAAAATGTAAAGCCAAACAACAGCCTAGGAAAAAAATTCCTGCAATGAATGTATTGAATAAAGAATTCATAAATGAAAGATACGAAGAAATCTCCTATCTCAATAATGTAAAACAAGTACTGTAAAAAACCCAATGGAGAGACAGACAAAAACATATGTATAGACAATTAGCCTAAGAAAATATACAAGCATAAGCAAATATAAAATTTTTTATGTGATTAATCATTAGAAAAATTCAATTTAATTGACTAGTGATATGCCATTCCACATGTATAAAACTATGTAATAAGACTGGCACCATTTTTAATTTTCCTCATAGAGGACAGAGTGTGACTGTGCTTAACACTGGTGGGAGGAAGGAGGAGATAGGCAGATTTAGGTCAAATGCTAACCCGCAGCAGATGTAAATGAGAAGCAAGGCTGATGATCTAATGGGTGAAGTGAAGACTAGTACAGGTAATAAAATTGTACACTGCTTCAGATTTCTGTTAAGTGGTACTTAGCTGCTCTTGCCACACAAAAATGTAAATTTGAAATGGCGCGTGTGCATTGCCTTAACAGAGTAGCCCTTATACGACACTGTCTTATAACATCACGTTGTAATACTCAGATAAACACAATACAATATGGAGGCTGGGGCAGATGATCAATGCCAAGTACTGACGAGTGTGTGGAACAACTTGAACGGCACAGTGTAAAATAACACAAAGATTTGTAAGACATTAACAAAACCATTGAACATATACCTATCAAATAATCCAGGCTTTCCACAGAGTATTCATCCACACAAAATTGATACATGTGCACTTTCGCATTTACCGATAATTGAAAATGATACAAACCTGGTGTCTATCTCTATGTGAATAGATAAATAAATTTTAGCATATACAGTGAATGGAAAGTCACTACCTTTTAGTAAATGACTACCAAGGAGAACTTATATCAGTCACAATATTACTTTGCTGCGTGAGAAGCTAGACTTTATTATATAAATTTCTAAAATTGCATCCAGTATATAAAGAAAGAAGGCAGACCAATAAAAGTGAACAGGAGTAGGGAAAGCACTATGTTTATACTGTGAGAAACTTCTGGGGACTATGGAGAGCCACTCACTCTTGATTATGGAGATGGATTAAAAGGGTGTACATATTTCAAATATTGTCATGTTTTCTATGTAAAATATACAGGTTTTAGACATCACTTATATCCCTTTACTGAAAATATGTATGTTTTTCTGCTTAAACCAGCAGAGGTACACAATTCTAAATCTACCTTTAAAAAGATATTTTGTAATCTAAATACTTTTCACAAGGAAAAATTATATAGACTCATATATCTTCACTGGTGAGTTACATCAAACTTAAGTGAAAGGGGTAGAATGATTTCCAACAGCTTATATCAGGCCAGAATTACCTTGAACCCAAAAGTGGACACTACAAAGAAACATGAAGAAAATTATTCTTCATGAACATGAATGCTAAAATTCTAAACAAAAATTTAACAGAATGCATCTTTAATAATTGTTTGGTTTTTCTGTTTGTTGGGTACAGGGTGTCACTATGTAGCTTGGACTTGTACTGATCCTCCTGTTTTCAGTGTCCCAGCATCCCGTCTCAGCATCCTGTCTCAGTGTCTCAGTGTGGCTTTATTTTATAATCGAACAAAAAGGCATAATTTCTTTGTACAGTCCTTTTCCTAACTTCTGAGTCTTTCTTTAACACTAAGGCCAAATTCCCAGTGAGCTTCTTTCTGTCTCAATAAGTTTTCTAGTGCTGTTATTTCTCTCTCTCTCTCTCTGTCTCTCTGTCTCTCTGTCTCTCTCTCTCTCTCTCTCTCTGTCTCTCTCTCTCTCTCTCTCTCTCTCTCTCTCACACACACACACACACACACACACACACACACATTATTTCATAAAGAAAAGAGATTCATTTCTCAGTTATGACAATTCTGGAGACCAGCAAGTCCAAGCAAGATCAAGGTACAAACAAGTTCACTGGTTAGACTCTTGATTTTTCATCCAAGACGGTGCTTGGAGCACTGCGCCTTTGGGACCTGGACGGGCATCTCCACATGGTAGATGTTTGAGCTGATGAATTCCTTCAGTAAAGTTGTTTCTCCCAGCACTGACTCAGGAGACCTCAGGACAGGGACCTCATTGGGCAGTCATCTCCAGAAGACCATGGAGCCCACAACTGCTACACTGAGAATGAAGTTTAAACATGAATTTTGAGTGTAATAAAAACAAACAAACAAACGAAAAACAATAATTATTGTGTACTAAAAGAATTTTATCACATTCTGGATATCTAGGGTGTTTTTATGTGTTTAGTAGAGGGTTTACAGGGTCTCACACACAGATAGGACTCTTAGTACTTCTCCTGTTTCCAGCCTCCCAAGGACTGGGATTACAGGCATAGGCCACCACACCCAGTCTGATTCGCTGTCTCAGCATGCCCTGGAGGAGTGACCAGCACTGTAGGCTGGGGATTGAACTAGAATCCTCTTTTTAAGTTTTGGACTTTAAAAATTTCTATACCAGAGAGCTTTCCAATTTGTACAACTGTTTAATTTCCTTAGGTGGAGATTCAGGTTTGCTTTCTAAGGAGAAAAATAAATCATTTTGAAGTTCTCTGCTAGTAGTGTAATTTTGGTTGCATTTCCATACTTGCTTTCGGTAATTCTTATTTTGCAATCAAAATATTGGTTTCTGACAGATGCTTTAAAATTTAAACACATTATTTTGCTTCACACACTTAATGTCTGCCAGACACTTTAAAAAACAAAAAAGCAAAATGTCACAGGATTATCCTGCTACAGTGCTGTATATGGTTAGACTTCTAAATTTCTGTGTAAAAATATATATGTGTTTATTCCTATTTTTTAAATTATTTTTTTCTTCATATTCTGTTTAACATATCAATACTTGATGGAAAATACCTATTCCATGTTATGCCTAAGATGATTGATACTTAGACAGATATTTAGGGTAAACTGAAATGCATATGTTGCAGGGTAATAATAGGCTTCTCTTCTGGAGGGTTAACAACCTAAATTTGTAGATCAAAAACTAGAGAAAAGCAAGGGCTGCAAGGACAGCCAACATTTTGGTTCTATACTTTCAAGGTCAGTGAAGACCCAGGACATAGGAGAACTGTACTGTACCATCATGGAACTCATTTGTGCCCCAAATTTTCTAATCAAGGAGATTATGGAGCCACAGATGAATGTGATCATGATGTAGAGTGTGCCTAAGGGGAGTCACAGGGAGGAAAACATTCTCTCAGGCTTTCACGGAGAGCAACTTAGGCAAGCAATGGCCGTGACTCATTCACAAGGCTGACACTGGCAAAGGATCTACGAAGTGCAATGCAGAATTACAGGATAAATCCTGAGGACATGTCACTGACCTTATCAGATAAAAAAGTCACATTTCTTATTAAATAGGTCTCGCTTTATCTTGGTCTTAACCATCCAGCAGAAAAGTATAAAAATGAGGTCTATAAAGTAAAGCCATATTAATATGCTGTGAAAGGCTCAAGTCAACAATTTCTGTGGATAACCCACTGCTGTTGTGGACCGCTGGACTGTGTTGGATTGTTTTGCTGAATTCATGTACATGTGTATTTATGTTCCATTGGAATACCTATCTCTGACAAGACTAAACGACTAAACAAAAAAGGGAATACAAAGGTAGGACTATTTTGTATTTCTATATGCAAAATAATCAGGACAGATATTCAGCTACTCTCACTTAATTCAATGCGTAGAAAGATTTGTACTAATAGTGTTTGGACAGGATATACTGTCTGCTTCTTGTATGATGGATAACCACTAAGAAGATAACAATGTGCAATGTATTAATTATTGAAACTGTCCTATTAATCAGTTTTAAAACTGTCTCATTGCTGTTTCTCAATAAAATAAAATTAAAGAAAAAAAGAAACACATCATCTATAATGGAAAGCTCATTAGAACCATAACAGATTTCTCAACACAAAACATCAAGTCGAGAAGAGCTTGGAGTGAATTATTTCAGGTCCTGGAAGAAAACAACTTCCAACCCAGACTAATGAAACCTGCAAAACTAGCTATCAGAATATTGACATTTGGGAGAGATAAGAAGGTAAAAAAAATCAAGATATAATTTGTGTGTATAGTGCCACCAAAATGGATATAAGTATTATGCATCCTGTGTATGTGCATTCACACACACACACTCACACACACACACACACACACACATGCACGCACACACACACACACACACACACTGTAAAGCAGACTTTATTCCAAAGAACCATGAAGAAAGGTACAGAGAGCAACATAGATTCAAGTGAAAGGCTAGATACTAGTTCTTATTTTCCCTTTTCTTGAATCTTGTTGCTTTTCACTATTTTGGGCTTTTGTCATTTTTCAAGAAAATCTTGCCCTGCTTTCTGTTAGTTTTATCTAGCAGTGCTGCATAGCACATCATTTTATAATTTCTTTTCCTAGGTTTTGAAAAGTAATTCGATTTCCAAATACTCCTTTCAATTCAGAAGGCTTCTATGAAAAATTTTACCACCAAAGTTATTCCATATTATTTTTTTACCTCACAAAAACAGGAAGAAACAAATTTTCTGATTTTTATTTGAAAGTTTTAAGCATATAAAAATGGGAAAAACATACACTGCCAAAAAAAAGATATTAAAAGTGTATCAGAACCTCCATACATACCACAATCATTCAAATCTTGTTTTGTTTGCATACAAAAATAAAGTTATTCAGAATTCATTTTTTGCAATGCAAGGCACAATTTTTATATTCACCCAAATGATATATATATTAGCTTAAATATTAGTGGCACTGTTTCCTAAATATTCAATTTTATATAAAAATTTCACTTACTGTGTTGCATCTAACATAATAAATTGGTTGTAATTATGTACTAGAAGCTGCCAAGACTTGGGGTTGTGTCCCTCTGGTGAGCATCAGCTTACATTTATTGAAAGGTCCACTGTACTAACTTTCCAACAATAGCTTCTTCCAAAGAAGCTATAAATTCTTAAAGGGGCTTGTTCTACCAGGTGAAATAGAATCAAGATAATTCTCTTACTATTCTCACCTGACCAGATGGAGGCAAGAGTTACTGGTAGATTTCCAGCCAGTCTATGATCATGATAAAGGGTTACAGGCTAGTACCAGCAATTTATAGAAACATTATCATTATATTTGGACATGGTAAAATGTAAAATGTCATGGGTTTAGATGGTTGTAACTATGTATAGAAAACTCATTTCCAGTTTTTAACTTCACCTGCAATTGAGAACAATATCTTTTTGTATTAATTTTATTGAGAAAACAATTGCCAAGAAACAGCTTCAAAACAGGTTGGTAGGAGAGCTACAACAATTAATACATTGTGTATTGTTGTTTTCATAGTGGTCATTCATAGTAAAAGATGCAGACATGATATCCTGACCAAACACTATTAGTACAAATCTTTATTCATATTGAATTAAGAGAATATAGCTATATATCTAACCTATTTTTGTATATACTGACACAGGTCCTTCATTTATATCCCCTTTTTTGTTTATTTTTGTCAGAGTTGGGTACGAAGACAACAATATGCAATGTATTAATTATTAAAACTGTCCTACAAATCGGTTTTGAAACTGTCTAATTGCTTTTTGTTTCTCAATAAAATTAATAATTTAAAAAAAATCTAAGACAATTGTACTACTAATTTCTACTAGTTTATTGAAAGAAACAATGAGTGCTTATATTGTTTGATTACTTCTGCATGTCTATATCAGTTAATTTCAACTATATTGAAGATAATATAAAATAGAATAACCACTGTTAATTTCATGGTATGTTCATACCAAGAACAATATTACTACTTATGAGTTATCACAGCCAGAGACTCCAGACTAATTTTTTTATGGGACAATTTTATGAAAAATCTAGTCATGGATTTAATTTCTTTTTTGTACGGCAGATATATTATAGTCTTTCTTTGAAATTCTGTACCAATTTTATTTTTATTTATTTTTTGTTGTCTTTAAAATTAAATGAAACTTCACAGGGTAAATTCACATCAGACAAAGTGTACCCTTAAGAATGACTGGGGAGGTATGTGGGGGCTTATACAAATAAAAGAATATGAATCATAAAAAGTATCACAGTAAATACTTTGTTTAGTCCAACAATTCATTTGTAAGCTATAGATATAATTCTGAAAATGTGCACTGCAAAAGGAAATTGTGAATATTCTAATAAAGAGAATTCAGATATATTTAGATTCTCTTTCCAATTGCCAAAAAGAAAATCATCCTGTCTACTCAGTTTGTGAAGAATTGACCTCTCATTGTCTATTAATGCTGAAATCCGTTTCTTGAAAAAAGAATAAGCTACCACCTCTGTCCAGTGTTCATCATCACAGTTGGAAGGAGATGAATTAACTCATTTTTAAATAAGGATTAATAATCTTCTATCTCTGACCATACCAAGAACAATATTACTACTTATGAGTTATCACAGCCAGAGACTCCAGACTAATTTTTTATGGGAAAATTTTATGAAAAATCTAGTCATGCATTTAATTTCTTTTTTGTATGGCAGATATATTATTGTAACAACTGAATTAGAGCAGCAGCAGCTATAGAGTAATGATAGAGTCAAAGATCTATGTCTATTAGTACTCAATAAAATCATCAGTTGAAATCAGTGATGACTGAAATCAAAGAGAAAGCACTGGCAAGTCTGAAATGATACAGCCCACGTGGGATTCTTGAGTAGGCCCAGTACAGGACTTGGTCACATTAACAAATGGAAACCAATACATGCAGATGAGTAGAATCTCCAAAAGCTGTGTTTCTCCATGTAAGGGAAGATATTCTGTGAAAGACAACATAGCAGAAAGAATTATATCCAAACTACTGGAAGCTTTGAAAGTATTACAAACACCTTTACTCTGATTGAAGTGTTAACACAATTTTCACAATGTATCATTTGAATTGAAAGATGACCTGTATATACTTCATCTCAGGCAGAGCACTTTGTTTTATACAATGTTTGCCCCAGTCAATTTGTCATATTTTTTAATGTTGGTTTTATTAAAGTACAAATATCAATGAGATAGTTTTAAGATACCGTGACAAGATGGATTTGATAAATTAATACACTGCAAACTGTTTTCAAAATGTTTTTGTATCATAGAAGGTGCATACATGATATTATACTTACAGACATTATTATTACACCATGTGCCTCTTATCAGTAAATAAAGAGTGTAGCTGTTTCCATATCTTATTTTTATAGCTGAATTACATCAAAGATTCAATAATTAATACTTTCTAACTTGCTATTTTCCTAATGGTTGTCCATAGTACTAGAAGCCGACATAATATCCTGTCCAACCACGAATAGTGCAAATCTTACCTCTCATACAATTATGTAGAGGCACAGCGTTATCTATCCCAACTATACCATGCATACACACACATCACAATTCTTCCTTTCTATACCTCTTCCTTTGTCTACACCTGTCAAAGATGGGCACTCCATTGTCATTCAACTAACTTAGGTGCTTGAACTCGACAACACAATCCAACACAGTTCAGCATTCCACAACAATGGTGAGTTATCCGAAGAAGCTGTCGACCATACCCATTTACAGCTCAATTTAATATTATGGCCCTGTGATGTATACTTCATTTTTATATTTTTCTGTTGAATGGTTAAGACCTAGATAGAGCAAGACTTATATACCAACACATGTACTTTATATTTCTTATGAGGTCAGTGAAGTCCCCTCAGGGTTTATCTTGTAATCCTGTACCATATTCTGTAGATGTTTCTCTGTGTCATCCATGTGGATGAGTCATGCCCAATGCTTGACCAGTTTGCTCTCTGTGAGAGGCTGAGAGAAAATTTTCTCTCCATGTGACACTCCCCAAGCACACTATAGAACTTCGATTTCTGTCCTCTGTGGCTTCATAATCTCTTTCTTCAGAAAATTTGGAGTTCAACTGAGTTTCATGATGTTGTAGTACAGGTTCTCCTATGTCCTGAGTCTTTGCTGACCTTGAAAGGCTAGGGCCAAAATGTTGGCTGACCTTGTGGCTCTTCAATTTCTCCAACTTTGATCTGTATGCTTAGGTTGTTAATGATCCAGAAGAAAAGCTGATTAGTATCCTGTAGCATATGCCATCCATTTTGCGTTATTGGACTCAATTGATTTTAGTTGTTGTTGTATGTTTCCATTTGTATTTCTGCTTTTCGCTTCTTATACTAGGGAGACTATACGATAGTTACACATGTGTGTCTGGTTTATTTCACTTATGAGTATATGTTCAAGTGGCATCCACTTCAGTATAAATGCTTCAAACTTATCATTCTTAACAGCTGAGTAATACTCCATTATATAGAAATACCACATCTTT
>PVKA01008951.1:0-70570 GCA_004027165.1 Ctenomys sociabilis
AAAATACAAACTGTAAAAGCATTTCTTGAAAAATTAGGTCATTTCTTTTTATTAGCGTTTTATCCTATATGCATATTGATAAAACAATTTTATTTGGATGACAGCCTAGTTCATGTGCTAAAATCAAAATTCTGATTAAATGTAATTTATGGAATAATTTCTTGCACACACAAATATATTCTCATGTCTCATTCCACTAAGCCACTGTGCATGCGTATGTAATAAATTTTCAGTGTACTTCAAGTCTGTTAACTTTAACAGGGGCTGATTGGAGCAGTCATAGTGAATGATGTGAGAATTGTGCCACTGAGACTCAATTACAAGGCAGAATGTAGCTCAGTCTTAATGCTTGCTGTGTAGCTGAAATTACATTTTTCTTCTTTCTTATATAGTTCTATATCTCAGGTGGGTATTTCTATCTAGACACATAAAGTAAATTTAGTTATCTATAACAATTGTGAACTTAATCTAAGATTCTATTTTATTTCCTTAAAATAATGTAGAATTATTATTTTATTTTCTTAAAATATCACAAGGAAGCTGACTAATGTTTTTCTCACTGTAACAATCCTAACAGCTATTGAACACACACACACATACACTTGTAAACAGTATTAGAATAATGTGAAATGTTACTGTGACGGCTTACTGACAGTAAGTTGTGACCCAAAGTTGTACCCATAGTGAAAGTTCTGTCAGAATTGTTTTAGTATCTGGTTTGCTGCTGTGGTATTTCAATCAGAAATACTATAGGCCTATTGTTTTAATACTGTTTAAAAATTCAGTGTAAAAGCAGACATAATAATGAAAACAGCTTTAAAATCAGTAAGATTCAAAGATGTGCTTTTTGTCATACAGTTAGAAAGATATTCTAAGAATAACAGATCACTGTAAAGCAGAATAGAGGAAACAATTGAAGCACAAAGTGTTAATTCAGAATAATGAAGGGTTTAATTTATCTCAAATTTGTCATTACTGATTTGCAAATCAGGAAAATATCTAATCATATTTCAATATGCTGTATTGAGTTGACACAGATAATATTGAAGATAGATGATACTGAGTTTTTCATCAGTAAGATTCATGTCAATTTCTATTACTGAAATAAATGCATTGTATAGAATAATGGCATAGAATTAGGGATAGAACATGAGTCACTTTGAAGGGAGAGAGACAGAAAGAAGTTTCTTCTGGATAATGGAGGTATTCTGTGAAGTTTGGTAGAAAGCTCTAGAGCTTTGTGTGTCATGGAATCAAATCCACAGGGTCAAAGAAAAAATAATTTGTTCTATAATATTTCCTTCAGAAGTGAAAGACTTATCATGAATTTTTCAGTGGACTTATTTGGACTTAAATGAAATTTTAAAGAATATGCAAATGAACTCAATAACTATGGAAAGTGAAAAACTTTTAAAGGAGAGTTGTGCACATATATGAACAGATAGGTATTATAAACCATTTTATTCCCAAGGGCACTCACAAAATCTGAAATAAATTAAGTAGAAGAGCTAAACTAAGTATTCCTTAAAATACACATATAGATGATCGATGATGAATAGGTAGAGATAAAGATTATAGAAAAATGACAATCATACAGTACAGTTGGGATAGAAAATGCTGTGCTTCTATATAATTCTATGAGAGGCAATATTTGCACTAATGGTGGTTGGGCAGGATATTATGTCAGCTTCTAGTACTATGGACAACCACTAGGAAAATACCAAGGTAGAAAGTATTAATTATTGAATCTTTGATGTAATTCAGGTATAAAAAATAAGATATGCAAACAGCTACACTCTCTTTATTTACTGATAAGAGACATACAGTGTAATAATGTCTGTAAGTATAATATCATGTATGCACCTTCTATGATACCAAAACATTATGAAAACAGTTTGCAATGTATTAATTTATCAAATCCATCTTGTCAAGGTATCTTAAAACTATCTCATTGATATTTGTACTTCAATAAAACAAAAATTAAAAAAAATAAAAATAAAAAAGAAAAATGACAATAATTCTATCACCATGGAAAAATTATTGGATTGAGGGCCAGGGAGATGGCTCAGTAGAATAAGCACTTCCCTGCCAAGTGCAAGGATCTGAGTTCAATACTTGGTTCAGCAAAAAAAAAAAAAAAAAAAAAAGAAAGAAAGAAAAGAATTTATTGGGTTTTCCAGTTTTTCCTGCATGACAACTCCCATAAGAGAAATAAACTAAATCTATAAATCACAAGTCTCATTAAAATAGATAGAAATTGTTAAAATAGATAGAATTGTTAATACTTCTCCTCAACAAGAGCAAAAAGAAGACAAAGGAAGTGTCAAAATCTCAATGTTTTATTTATTTAAAAATATGACTTTTTTATTAACCTCTGGTACAAAGAAATCAAAGATGTAGCCAGCATCTGAGACTCTAAGGACAGAAACCTTCCCTCTGCACTGAGATCACTTGTAATCCCAAGAAGATGAGTTAAACTCCTTTACTATTTTTTTTTTCTGTTTACATTGGTTTAATCCATGTCAAATGTAGTTTACAAAGGGAAAGGACAAGTACCTTTGTATAGAATATACAGACACAGCATCACACCATGGGGCGCACAGGAGGGGCAGGGAGACAACCTTCTCCTGGGAACAGCAGCTCTACTCCCAGAAATGGTTCTCAGCAAAGTCTGGACAACCCAGAGCACCCTCAGCCAGCCCAGACTTTGGCCTCTGCTTTAGCTTGGGTCCCAGTTTCTTCCCCACCCCAAGACCTCATAAACAGCCCCATGAGCTAAGACTAGGGATAAGATCATGTCCTGTGGGGCACAGGCCCCATGCCTGGGAGAATAAATATACACCACTGAACACTGAGCAAATAGGAAGAGGGGAGGGACACCACGGGAAAGGGGGGCAGGCAACCCAAGGGCTGGATAGGCCCAGCCCCCAGCCAGCCCTGAGAGAGGCACTGCTTCCAGAGGTTCCTCAAAAGAACAAGAAAATCATACAACTGAGGGGAGGAGCTGGAGGACGAAGGCATTGTCCCATTTATACACAACATTGTAAACATACACAGTCTATATTACATGTGCTTCAGTCTGGTGTCTGCATGTCTGTTGGTCACTCAATCTGGGAGCTGGATCTCAGCACTCTTGCCCACCTACTCCGTGCCCCATCTCCCTGCCCTATCCTGGGAATGGAGGCTGGAACAGGTATGATCCCCAAGCTTAGTGGGAGCTAGCAGGTGGGGCTGGGCCTCAGCCACTCTGGCTCCAGAGTCTGTATACGTGTGTGCACACACGCATATGAGTGTATGTGCATGTATATACATGGGGAACCTGTGTACAAGTATGTACAAGGGGAGTGGGTCACTGTCACACACAGGCTGGGGTGCAAGGCTGCTCAAGGCAAGGCTGCCTGGGTAGCTAGCTCACAAGTAGATCCTCCGTAGGTCTCCAGGTGCTGTGATCGTGTTGCACTGAGGGCACAGCTTCTTGGCAACAGGGTCCGAAGCCAGCACTCCTCACAGTGCACGTGCCAACACTGGATTGACGTCAGGGGCATCGAGTATGAGTCTATGCACATGAGGCATTTGTACCGGTCCCCCCGAGATAGCTGCCGTTCAAGCTCCCTGACCCGAGCCTTCAGGGCCTTGAATGTGGTCACAGTGGAATCTTCGGTGATTTTCTCAATGTCGCTGTTCTTACAGGTCTTCTGCATGGCTTCCTGCTTTCACCATTGCTGGTGGATGGCATCTCATCACTAGCCCACTTGGAAAACTCAGGTGTGATACGAGTGCTGGGAGGGCCACCATTTAGGACTGCGCCCCAGAGTGCTTCTCTTTCCTTGGCTTCACCAGGCTCCTCGCCCGTGCAGGGAATGACATCAGCTTCTGTGTATTGTGGCTTCCCGTACTCCAGAGTGTCATCCCCATCCACATCCAGGTCAGCATCACTGTCTGGGTTCTCTTTGCCACTGCACATGACGAAGCTCGAGCCTCGGAAGCCACCTTCCAGGAGAGTGGTGGCCCGTATCCGCTTCTGCCCACACCACTCATACTCCTCAAAGCGATTGCTGTTCTCATGCTCGATGTCCACGGCATCCTCCTCAGCCATGCAGGAACCTTCTCTCTGCCCTTCATCTTGCTTCCTCCGTTTCATTTTCCCAATCCGAGCATTCAGTCGGGTGTCGGGTCTGCCGGTTGGCTCGCACTCGCAGGAAGGTTTCCTCCCTCCCGCCGGCCTCCCTGCTCCGCCACTCGCTCCGGGCCCTCGGCATAGCCGCCGGGGCTGCTCTAACGGGACCCCGTGGCCGCCGCGCGGTGCCGCCCCAGCCCAGCCTTCGGTGCTCAGGGCTCCGTGGTGGCCCGGCCAGCGAGAACGACGATGCGAGCGGATTCCTCCCGGCTGCCCGGCGGCGGCGGCACCTCAGCTCCCAGCAGCGGCGGCGGCCATGTTGGGCCTGATCACATGACCTACCCTCCTTTACTATTATAGACAGGGAGATCTTCAGGAACAGAAAGAGCAAGCGTTAGATAGGTAGGATGTCAGCAAAATGCACTCTAGATGAGTAAACTTCAGGTGTCTGAAAATGGTAAAAAGTGTGCAGTGGTGCAATTACTTTTACCAGAGCAAGTTACTTCAAAAGTAGATCATATAATATTTGCAAAGATTATATCTTTGCAAAACTAATTCTCTATTGTTTCTACAACAATGTACTTTAAAAGTTCTTCTCTTGAGCCAGCCAGAAAGCTCAGCAGACTAAAGCACCTGCCTAAGCAGGTGCAGAGACCCAGGTTTGCTCCTCTGCATGCAGTGCTGGCCCAACCCAAGGGCATGCTGAGATGGTGATTGAGACTGGGCGTGGTGGTGCATGCCTGTAATCCCAAATCTTGGGAGGCTGAAAACAGGAGGATGACTAATAATCAAAGCTTCACAGGGAGACACTGTAGACCCTGTATTAAATACATAAAAATAAACTTCTCTCAGTTACGTAAAGCTACATTTATTATTCTACAAATTTTAGTATGGACCATTTAGAATTTTTCTAGGGAGATAAAATGATGAATATTTAAATAATATTTATAAATATGAAGTGGTTAAAATATATTATCTTTAGTTTAGAAAGTAAATATATATTAAGACTGTGCATAATGATAGTAAAGCTGATAAATTATTTATTTTCTAATTGATTTTTTTAAGAAACAAATAGCAATGAGACAGTTTCAAAACCAGTTACTAGGACAGTTTCAATAATTAATGCATTGCGTATTGTTGTCTTCCTAGTGGTCATTCAGAGTACAAGATGCTGACATGATAGCCTGTCCAAACCCTACTACTACAAATCCTTCTATTCACTGAACTAAGAGAAAGCAGCTGTATATCTTTCCTAACTAATTTGCATATACAGATACAAAATTGTCCTTCATTTGTATCCCGTTTTTTGGCTAGTTTTGTCAGAGATGGGCATTCCATTGCCATTTAAATATTGTAGGTGGGTGTATTCAGCCAAATAATCCAATACAGTCCAGTAGTCCATAATTTTAGTGGGTTATCCGCGGGACTGACAATGTCAGAAGTTGTTGACTTGAGCCTTTTATAGCTCAGCATATTCATATGGTCTCTCAAGTAAGTGTTTGTTTAAGAAAAAGGATAATAAATGAAAACAAGAAACAAGAAAAAATTATCATAGTACTAACCTACTACAATGCTGTATATGATTAGATTTCTAAATTTGTGTAAAAATATGTAATTGTTTATTCCTATTTTTTAATTTTTCTTATTCTTTTTTCTTCACATTCTGTAAGGATTTAAAATTTAACATATCAAAAATTGATGGAAAATACCTGTTCATGCTATGTTTAAGATGTTTGATATTCAGACAGATAGTGGTAATTATTTAAAGCCAAAATTGTCTGTAGGAAAATCATATGAGGTAAGTAATTGTACAAAAAGACATTGTTGTAAAGATAGATATTTGTCCATAGTTCATATCATATTGTTTATGTCTCTTTTATCTGGATATTCACTATATTTTTAAATTTTATTTTATTTGGTGGAACCACAGATTGAACTGAGGCCCCTGTGCCTGCCAGGCAAGTTCCTATTCTACTGAGGTATCTGCCTGGCACCAGGATATTGAATTTTAAAAGAGACAATATACTAAACTTCCATCCCTGCTTTTCAGCACTGAAAAATATAAGAAAATTTTAATATAAATAAGAAAAATAGCATTAACTCAATTTTTTAAAATTTGAATGTTTTTATCAGTCTAAAGTGATTCTGTACATATTGAATAATTATGAGTAAAATGAAACCATTAGTAATATAACTTCCTATACAATATTTATCAAATTGGTGATGAAATGGAAAAACAATTAAATATTTTGTTGAAATGGAGTTGAACAAAATATTGAAATATAATTTGACAGTTATTACAGAATTTACTATTGATTTTTTTATTAAAATTTCAAAACAAAGTCTTAGTCAAATTAAGTGAACTTGTATTTGCATATAGTAACTTAATGTTCTTTTGGGACACTTGATTTCACAAGGTAAAGGATCTTTCTTATACATAAAACTTATATAAGGGTTACTATTTATGTGAATATAAGGTACAACTAGGTAGAACATAGTAGGCCGAAGTGGGCAAATACATATTTGCTTGTGTGTATGTGTGTGTGTCTGTGTGTGTGTGTGTGTGTGTGTGTGTAGTTTGTGCTAACTGGCATACCAATCAGAATAAAATGCAGTCAGTGTGAGTGTAAAGATGAGTGCTATTTTCTTATTTGTATTTTTGCCTCTGATTCAAGGCAAAAATGTCTGTTCACACATTCTTAGGTGTCTCTCCAAAATGTTTAACACTGCATCTAGAGAAGCCCAGATAAAACATCTGTGGCTCAGGATGTAAGCACTGATGCTCAAAGTGAAAGCAAAATAAATTTCCAGAATCATTGGGTATCACAGTTGAAACTAGTATAAGAATGACATTCCAATGATACCAAGGCAAGCTGTCTTTTCTTATTTCTTTCTCCATACAACCACATTTTATTTGCCTGGTTAAATGTCTTATATTTTCCCACTGTGGCTAATGCAGCTTGGGAATTGAAAAGGTACAGTACACAGAAAGACCTACAACAAATCGTCAGACTGTGAGACAGGAAAGACTTGGGTAGAGTCAGGAAGCATTGTCTTTAGACCTGGAGAGTTTCTCTAATTTTTCCTTTGGGAAGATACCCAGAAGAATAGCTGGGTTTAATGGAAACTAAATCTAGGTTTTTGATGAATCTCAATACTGAATTCCACAGTCTTTACAAAGGTCTGCACTCCCTCCAACAGTGGAGAAACTGTACCTCAGTTTGGCCTCTGTATTTGACAAGGGCTTCTAAGTATCAAAAAGAAGAGATCTATCAGACAGTTATAACTGCTAAATCCAACTTCTGAGTTTCTTGGGGAACAGTATGTATTGTGTGGAAAGATGGCCAAAGTAGCTTCTCAAAGGACTTTGTGTGTCCTAAAGAAAGAAGGCATCAGAATAAGATAGGTTAAGATGAAAAATTATAATAGACTTAAATTTCTTTGGATTTTAAATTTAAATATGGTTAAACATTGATTTTGGGTTTTAATTCTTCTCCATTTGACACTAATATATTTTCAACTACAGGATAATTGAAGTTTCAGACTCCTTGCTCCAGGAATTTGATTAGATTTTTTATATTAAAATGTGAAAATGGGTAATATTTGACATTTCATCATTGGAATATTTTATCATTGCATTTTACATTGTGTAAATCCTTTGATAGAATATGCTAGATAATATTTGACAAAAGTTGGATGGAAAATTGAATTAAGTGCATAGTTTTGGCTTTGGGCTTATAATATTGAAGTAAGATACTGTTAATTATTTTCTTCGAAGAAATTTTAGAGCCATTTGTACTGGTCATAAGAAGTGCTAGGAAGCAATATGGGTCAGCAGAAGAGAATATGAATAAAAGATTAATATATTGCTTACTACCTGAAGAAGATAAGCATAGCATTGGTTTATGATTATACTTGGACTATATAAAGTTTTATTTCTTTTTATAACCCTCCATCCAGTTATTGTTGAATATCTAAAATAAAAGAATCTTACTTAACCCAGATGCACAACCACGAGTATAAATCATATTTTTCTTTTTAACATAGTCACTCAAATTTTATGTGCATAATTAAAAGGTAACAAGGGACATGATGAACATTTGCATACTACAATGGTAATGGCCAATAGCTAGTTCCAATAATGTAGAGGGGGATCTCATGGAATGCTCTGTTAAAAAATTTGCTGGGCCATTTCAGGCCAACTCAGACATAGAATGTGTAACTATATTAAATAAACATTTGGGAAAATTTGGTGATACAAATGTATGTTCCATCTTTGATAATCAAAAGCATCACCAGCATAGTTTAAACACAAAAAACAAGTAAAACAACAATATGTGAGAAGAGACAGGGTCTAGCACGCATAAGGTTTCATAAGTCATTCAAAGTTTTAATTTTATTTTGGAAAAAAAAGAAACCTGTAGCAGCCATCATTAATTGTCTAACAGTGATTTAGGTCCACATTGTGACTTGGTGACAATAATGATGATTTGGCAAAACAGAGGAAGTGATTTATAAGGAGCACAGAATACTGACAAATACATTTTCTTTACAAATCACCTAAACAGTGGATGTAAGATTTGATGCTATATCAGGCATTTGTGCCCTGGAGTACTTTTTATTTAATGTATTTAGTACAGGGTTCACAGAATCTCACTACACAGATCAGACTCCTAGTGATTCTCCCGTTTTCAGACTCCCAAAAGCTGGGATTACAGGTGTGTGCCGCCACGCCCAGTCTCAGTCACTGTCTCCAGCGTGCCCCAGAGGCTGGGCTGGAACACCGGGTGGTAGAACCTGCGTCCTTGTGTCTGCCTAAATAGCACATTAATTTTCTGAGCTATTTGGCTGCTATGAAGTAGGTTTTTTTGTTTATTTTTAGGGAAGGGTCTACAGGGTGTTCAGTGTTTTGCTGCTAGATGAGACTCATAGTGATCTGCCTGTTTACAGCCTCCCAAGAGCTGGGATTACAGATGCCCACCAACACGCCCAATCTCCATTGCTATCTCACTGTGCCCAGGGGGCGGGGCCAGCACGTCCGGCCTAAGGATCAAACCCCAGGTCCTGCTCTTGCTCGCAATCTCTTTAATCTGCTGAGCTAATTGGCTGGCCCTATGAAATAGTTTTGATGAAGGCAGTCATTGCTAAAGATAGTAGAATAGAAAATATGAACTGGTTCTTCCATGACACCATTTGGATATCAAGTCAGCGTTAGTATTTTCACTTCAAAATTTATGAGAGAAAAAACTTATATTTACTTTTCGACGTGTTATTTCTTATTACTATATTCGATCAAACATAATTTTGGTATAGATACAAATCACTGAAATGTAAATGCAGAGCATTGTAAAGATGAACTGCATTTCAGTTTGGAAATATTATCCAGACCTGTGGAGGAAGACCAGGGTGAAGAAGACTACATCGCCTTGCGTCTGCTTTCCAGACCCTGCCATTGATTATTAGGTGAAATCAAGGCCAATAGGGATAGGAAGATACAGGGAAAAACAGAGAACAAGATGTACTAAATAATACTTGGAAGCTAATTTTGACATGAACTTCTTTCTGCTTATAATCCAATTTTCTATGAGATAATTTTGATATCCAAGCCTATATCAGTTTCCTTTAAGAAATGAATCATTTTCCGTTAATTTCCATGTCACAGATCTTATAAAAGTTACATAATATGTACTTGAATATCGTATAATTTTATTTTTAGAGTGGCAAGGTATTTTGAAATTTCTATGACACAATCAAAAAGTAAAAGCTAGTAGCATTACTGCAGTGGCATATAGGGAATAAGAAGTATATTTAGTTATGAATCCATTAGTAAAAGGGTTTTATTCTCAGGATCTTTGATGAGCGCACTTAAAGAGCAAATAGCTCATCCATTTTCAAATTCAGTGGGATGAGATTTAATAGGTGGAATCAACCAAACACATTGAAAATAGAATATATTTAAGATTTTATATTTCTATTTCCTTTCATCCTATTTTTTGAACAATACCCATTATCTCCAGTAAAAAGGCAGCTAAAGGACTATAGAAATTAAAGTTTTAAAGACAAAAGCCTCACCAATTAAGTATAGCATTTCAAGCTCTGTTATATTCTTTTATCCTCCTATGAGAAAATTTTTTCCAACAATATACCTATTAATGATACAAGTATTTCTCACTATGATATTTAAGATATTTGCTTAGTAAAAATGAATAAAATTTGAGCTGCTCTCTCTCCAGTGATTTTGCTGTTTCTGCCTGAGAATTAGCAGTATTCAAAAAGATGCTATATCAGAAATTCCTGGGTGGGCTACGTTACAGAAGAAGGTAACAAAGTCAATAGAAATAGGATGTTAAATTTTAAATGAATCCCATGAAATGAAACTAAGCTTGATGACACCAAGCATCATTAAAATACAATACAGTAAATTTTGGTTACCACTGAGATAAGATTTGAAATAGCAAACACCTGACATCTATCTTAAAAATTGCTAATGTAGACATAGTTCGCACATTATTGAGGATTGCAAGTCTATATTTTGATTAATAATGAGATGGAATCTTTTGAGGGGTGTGTGATGACACTCAAAAAATATGTTGAAGTTCATGTCTTTATATCATTTTACTGATTAAAACTGGTTAACTATTAGGGAGTCCATCTGCAAGGCTTGAAAACTGTTAAGCATAGAATATTGGGCAAGTGGAAACGTATATAATATTGTAATTGTAAAAAGAATGACAAGGTTATCACTTTGGTACTTTGGAGAATAACAAAATGAATCTGTCTAATAAGCTCTACCATGCAAGCAATGAGTTTCCCAAGCAGACTCTCAAGTTAACTCTTTTTAAGCATAGAAAATATTCTTATAAGAAAGAGAAAAACTTTAGAAAAATGAGATTTATTGCAAGGAAGATTTAGACGTCAGGGAGTTTAAGGATCCCTAGGATGGAAAACAAATGAAAGTTGCTCTTTCTGATCCCCATTCTTTGTAACAAAAAGAAATTCCCAAAGTAAAATAATAATGGGGGCAAAGACCATGTAGAGGACATTAGTATAGGTTCCTTGTTAATGCCCTTGAAAGAGTTAAGATGACGTCCTTTTGAGGAGAAAGGACTTCTAAAATACATAGGAGCATGGTCTCAGAAGAATTATAAGCAATATCTACACACAGAGGGACTGAGATCCTGCACATATTGACACATGCAATTTTTTAATTTTTAATTTTTTTTTTTTTTTTTTTTTTTTTTTTTTTTTTTTTTTTTTTTTTTTTTTTTTTTTTTTTTTTTTTTTTTTTTTTTTTTTTTTTTTTTTTTTTTTTTTTTTTTTTTTTTTTTTTTTTTTTTTTGCGGAACTGGGAATCGAAGTCAGACCCTTGCACTTGCCAGGCAAGCACTCATTTCACTGAGCCATCTCCCCAGCCCCTGATACATGTAATTTGACATATCAGATTTATAGGTAATTCACATTTGCAAGGACAATATGCTGTCAGTTTGAAAACTACTAAAAATTGAAAACTCTTCAGGCCCCTCAGATTTCATCAGGGTGGAAATAGCAGAAGTGTATTGAGTAAAAGAATACAGTGTAATGCCATTTTCAAAAGTTGATAATGAATATCTTCAAAAAGTAGAGGAGATATTTGGTAGAAAAGTATAGAAAGTGTACTGAATCCAAGAAGCAGAAATAAACAATCAAGCAGCCACTTTGGTCTTGGTCCCTACATGTACATACCTGTTAGACTGAAGAATGGCTCTGCACCACTGATTCATATCTCTCTCTCTCTCTCTTTCTCTCTCTTTGTCTCCCTTTCTCTCCCTTTTTCTCTCTCTTTGTCCCCCCTTCCAACCTCCCACATATACATACATACACTCTTCATTTGAAAAGCTTATAGTTATCCTCTCCTTTTGAATCTTGGATGTGAAGTATAAAAATAATTGGACTTTCTATCTCTAAGTAACCAGTTCAAGAGGAACAATATGCATGTTGATGCACCTCAAATGAATGTAATTCTCAAAATCTTGGGATCTTGAGAAACGTAAGTAATATACATTGAAGATGAATAAAATAAATTAATTATATTAAATCCCCAACTCTTACAATGCTTACAGTGTTGGAGAGTAAGAGTGATTTACTTTACTTAGTAAGAATTTGACAACAATGATGATAAAAGACATGAAAACCATTTCTTTATTGGTACATTCTTCATTTCAACATAATCAATTGTTATGTAAATGAGAAAAAATAAATTATTGCAATCTTATAAAATAGACATGTAGAAAATGACTAAAAGTTTTGTTCAAGAAGATTATAAATTTTATTTTAAACAGAAACAGTGAAGACTAAACATGTGCGATTTTAAATTGCATTGCAACATATGAACTAATGATGAGTATGCTCTTACATAAAATAATTATGCACCATGATTATGAATTGAATTAAATTATACATAAATAGATTAGGAATATACCACATTTTGTTTGAAACATTGAATTTTATAAGGTTTTTGGTTTGCCATGGATAGATTTATAAAGCTTGAAAATTGCAGCATTAATTATGAAAGTGTTTTTATTTGTATTTAAAAAAATACTTATTAATTTATTTATTTAACACAGGGCTTCACTATGCAGCATGCGGTGCCAGGAATCAGACTTGGAACCTTGCCAGGCAGTATATAGATTACTGAGCTATCTGCCCAGCCCTATATTTGTGCATGTTAAAATAGAAAATTGTTTCTATTAATATATACAAATACAAGAGATAAAGAAGAGTCAGGATAACCATATAGAACAAAATAGGATATTCTTTTAATTAATACAATATAATTTTGGCTCAAGGATTAAAAGTGACAAGAACAAAGTACGTTAAAACAACCACATGATTATTTGATACAAATAAACAGAATTTGTTGGGGATAAGTATTTGAAGGTATTGGACAGTCACATAAAAAAAGAACTTGTCACCTCATATCATATCAGATAAAAAAATCAAATACTGTTAAGCCTACGTGGAGAAGCCACCCAAAGTAAAGCATTATATTTCTGATGCAATCAAATTTGTGTTCTTGTCTTCCTCAGTATGAGATTCTTAGAGCACTTAATCTAGATGAAAACATGATGTCAATGTAATTCCCTTTTTAATTTAGAAAGGCAACAAAGTGAGAAAAAGTATTTGCAATACAAATAAATGACAAAAGCTGACAATGAGGATAATGGATGATTAAATAACACTGAAAATGAAAGACTTGAATAAACTTTCAAAAAAGAAAATAGTCAAATTATCAAAAAGCGTATCAATATTTTTAACCTTAATAATCTACATGGAAACCAAAAAAAAAGTAATTTTTTGTTGAGTTTCTCAAAACTGTTTATAAAATGTGGGATAAATCATAGAGAAATTAGGAATTTAAGACAGAAGTAAAACAAAACTTTACCTATATGCTGAAAGTCACTGGCATGATTCACTGAACAAAGATAAGCATGTACTGTGCCAGAAGAATACTTTTTCAAAATCAATGGACAACAAATGTTGGACAGGCTGTGGGGAAAAAGGAACCCTTCTCCACTGCTGGTGGGAACATAGACAGGAGAAACCATTATGGAAATCAATGTGGAGACTCCTTAAAAAACTAGGTCAGGAAATCCCATTCAAGCCAGCTATCCCTCTACTGGGAATTGTTCTGGAGGAACTGAAAACGTCACATTATAGTGATGTATATGTACCTATGTTTATGGAAGCACAATTCGTGATAGCCAAATCATTTGTGATAGCCAAATCATAGAAACAACCAAGATGCCTGTCACCTGAGGAATGGATAAAAAGGATGTAGTATTTTTATACAATTGAGTGTTACTCAGCTATAAAGAGTGATTAACTCAAAGCCTTTATAGTTAAGTGAATACCATTTGAAGATATACTCATAAGTGAAATAAATCACAACCACATATGTAAATATTGTATAGTCCCTTTAATCTAAGAACTCAAAAGAAGAAATAAAAATGGAAAGGTATAGCAGGCTTAAAAGGAAAGTAAGAACTTAAGAATTAGACAATGAAGTCAGGGCAAGGAGAAAAGCTAGGAAGCATGATAGGGGCAAAGCCATACATTTATATGCATAAGATGGTTAAGACAATGATCCTGAGAAACATGAGCAGGTTTTTGAAACTATCAGTTAATTGATAGGATTCTCACCCATACTAACCATATATGCTGATACCTGTGAACTAAACAATTGCACTGAAGATAGCAGTGTGTAATGCTAGGGTCATTATTGAAATGCCTGTCCTTTGGGTCTTCTAAATACATACTGCTTGTCATGTCACACCAATTACCACCATACCATCTCTCAAGTAAATTTTTGTTTTAAAAAAAGGGGTAATAAGTGAAAACAAGAGACAATAAAGTAAAAGTCATAGGGGTATCCTGCTACAATGCTGTACATGGTTAGATTTCTAAATTTCTGGGTAAAAATATATAATTGTTTATTCCTACTTTTACAAATATTTTCTATGTATTTTTCTTCATATTCATTACCATCTTAAAGTTGAATGCATCAACACTTAACAGAAAATGCCTGTTCCATGTTATATCTAAGATTTTTGATAGTCAGCGAGTTTAAGCTCAACTGCCTATGTTGTAGGATAATAATAAGCTTCTCTTCTGGAGGGTTAAAAAACCTATGTTTGCAGACCAAAAATTAGAGAAAAGTAAGAGCTACAAGGATAGCCAAGATTTTGGACCTAGCCTTTTAACATCGGTGAGGACTCAGGACATAGGGGAACCTATATGTAACATCATATAACTCAGTTGTGTCCCAACTTTTCTGATCACGGCTATTATGAGTCCACAAAGGAAGGTGATTGATGATACATAGTGTGCCTAAAGAGAGTCACATGGAGAGGAATCATTCTCTCAGGCTTTCACATAGAGCAAATTGGTCAAGCAATGGCTGTGATTCATTCACATGGCTGACACTGACAAAGGATCTTTAAATTGCAATACAGGGTTTCAGGAAAAATCCTTAGGGGATCTGACTGACCTTGACAGAAACAAAAGTTACGATTCTTGCTATATAGGTCTTCCTTTATCTTGTTCATAACCCTCCAGCATAAAAGTATAAAAACAAAGTATAAAGTTAAAGCCATATTAATATGCTGAGCTGTAAAAGGCTCAAGTCAACACCTTCTGACATTGCCAGTCCTATGGAAAACCCACTACTATTATGGACTACTGAACTATTTTGGAATATTTTGCTGAGTTCATGTACCTACAATATTTAAATAGCAATGGAATATCCTTCTCTGACAAATCTAAACAAAAATGGATACAAATAGACCATTTTTATATGCACATACAGTGTTAGGATAGATATACAGCTACTTTCTCTTAATTCACTGAATAAAAAGATTTATCTAATGGTGTTTGTGGTCAGGATATCATGTCGGTGTTTTGTACTATGAACAACTGCTAAGAAGACAACAATATGCAATGTATTCATTATTGAAACTGTCCTACTAGATGATTTTGAACTGTCTCATTGCTATTTATTTCTCAATAATATTATTTTCTAAAAAAGAATTCTTTTTCTACCTTTTTGTATGAGGAATGGAACTAAGAACCTTGTGTTTAGCAGACAGGCACATATCCCACTGAAGTCAGTCCGAGCTCTATGTCATAAAAATTCTGTTCCCACATATATGTCCAATTTGAATACATATGTGTACCAAAATATGTTATTAGAATATGGTAACATTAGTTTATTAATCTTAAACTTCAAAAACTTATTCCTAAACATCACTGTACTGCAATCTAGCAGTGGAAAGGAATAAATGTATGAATCCAACATATATGTAGAATTCAACATAATATGGAGTAAAAACATCAATATCATAAAGTAATGCCAATATAATAGAATATTCTGATTTTATAATTTCATTATTATCAGTTATAAAATGTAATGCAAATTAAATGCTAGTTTTGAAAGGTGCTGGCTTATTAAGTAGAGAAAAAATCAAACATGATAAAAAGTTAGGCCTATGTTTGCTCTAGAGAAAAAGGATGAGAAAATGAGTGTTAAAGATATTTTTTTCCAGGTACTGATACAATGCTTAATTATTTCATATGGGTGTTAATGACACAAATATGATATCTTACCACCCTTCACTTAACAAGTACATTAAAAACTTCAAACATCTAGAAATAAACCTGATAGACTGTACAAAATAATTATTCAGTATTATGAACAATAGCAATACAGAAAATACTTTGTCATTATTGAAAGCTATGTTAATGAATCAAAAGGTTTACTACTGTATAAATCATCTTACTAATTTCTAGAATCAATATACATTCTACTAAAGTGTAAAAGAAACTAACAATGGTTCTAATATATGAATATATGCTAATTTATTAAAACCACCAAGACACAGTTACAGAACAACAAAGTCATCTGAAAGCATTATATTGTGTCAATTAATTAAGGGTATGTGAGAGTGATACAAAGATAAATGAATATATCATTAGAACAGGATAAACTGGATTTTAGAATTTGACAAATGGATTCAGGAATATTTGATTGAAAAAAATTGCTAATGGATAGAAGTCTTATCACTCATGGTTCTGGAAAAATTAGTCATGTGGGAGAGCTCATTACTGTAACACACAAATAATAAAAAACCTCTTTAAAGCAGATGTCACATATAAACTGAAAGATAGCTATCAGTTTATAAGAGTTGTGTCTCTTCTGTTGTATTTAGATGTACCAATTAATTGACAACATTGTATTACTTAATCTTGGTAGAACTAACTAAAGGGCTATGAAATATTTTGATGTTTTAAATTTTTCCTAGGCATACAAACAAGAGCTTTGTTGAAAGCCACATCATAATGTATAGATTAATTGAGATTAGATATCCCCAAACTGAAAAATGTAATACTCCTCAGTAAACAACACAATTGATTCCATTTATCAATATTCTCTAATTCAAATGAGTATTGCTATTTTAACAACAAAAAATAACCCTATTTCTGTCTTTTGTCCTATAGAAAAATATGTTAAGACATGTAAACTCAATTTTTCCTATTTCATTAGAATTTAATTAATAACTACCTCTTTCTTACTATCTTATCATAATCTTGGAGAAGTGTAAAACTGAGACCTCCATACTCTGACTTTCCCAAGAAACATTCAGCTCTGCCTGCATTTAACTCCCATGATTTAGGTTGATAATACCTAACATTGTTTAAACATACATGTGATCCTAGTGGACCTTTCTTTCTGGCTTTCACAATCAAGGAGAAATGAAAATCAGCACTGATCTGTTCTAGACTTAATAGGTTAGCAGATACTAGGATGGATTTTTTCTACTTCTAAATTCAAAGCATAGATGACTATAATATAAAATACTGTTATAATAAAAAATAACTCTTAAAGAACAATATTAAGCAGTTTGAGGTGGTAATTATTTGATTTTTCAATGATTAAAATATTAAGCTATATTTTACAGCTCTAAAAGAGAAAAGGACATATTTCTGTGTCTTAAAATACTTGAATGCACAAGAAAACTCATGCCTACCAATTACAGATACATATTTAGAATACAATTTGTTATAATTATACGCCTCCTTGGGGAGAACATGTGTATGCTGTGAGAGAGCGTCAGCAATCATTTTCTGTGCTATGATTATACCCTTTATGATCTGCCTTCGTAATTCAGAGGGCAGGCTTTCTTTTCATGCTATGTTAATTAGTTTCTCTTCAATAATCCAGATGTTTTGTTTATGCCATTTATGTCTTCCTGTTGGCTTTCTAATAATGAGATTAATCTGTCTGATTTACCTATGTCATGCTTGATATTATTCACCTATACTTATTCTTTTTAAAATAAGAGTAAAAAACCTCAATTTTTCTGTTTGTTATGTGTTGAATATTTTACTTTAGTGATCTTACTCTTTCTCCTAGTAAAGGCTCTGATGTTCATAGAAAACACTGGAAGTTCTGGTTTTAAGTTTATTGTTATAGAGCAAGATAACAGATGATAATGTATCAAGAATGGTACCTCACATCTTTTATTCTTGAAACATCAAGAAGTTTATATACCTAACAGAAATGATGTGGAAAAAGGAATTTGATACATCAATAAATTTGAGAAACTATTTCCTTATGCTTCCAGTGCTTACAAGAGGATATTGACATATAGGAATGCTGATTTTCATCTTGCAAATAGACTGTGTGATTTGAGAGTGTCAAAGGTGAAGAGAAAAAATACAGTTGGAAGTTAAGAGATTAAAAGTGTAACATCAAGGGGTGAAAGAAACATGCATATGATTATTGTTTATAGTTCTTTTCCAATGGGGTTTTATAGAAAAATACTAAAACTTGTCTTAAATGTATTATCTCATGGTCTCTGTAATTTAATCTAATACTTATCCCTTGAAATTTCATCTTGAAATTACTTCACATCTGATAGTTAACTGACTTTATGATAGCATATGAAACTAGAAGCTAACATAACTTTTAAAAGTGGACTATGGCAGTCAGGGTTTGCAAGGACACAATATGGGACACATAATTTATAGTATTCATTTATAGCAATTACCCAAAGAGTCAAGTACAAACAAGTGAAGGAAATCTGTCCTCATACTGACAACCAAAGAATCCAACTGAAGGTCTGGATTTTAGAGCAATGTCCTTACATGAGTCCAGCTGAATATTGCAAGAGCATAAAACTGCCCTCAATGATTCAGACCAGAAGCCCAGAGACAATGACCACATCTCTTCAGGTCTGTTTCATGGATCTGCAATGGGAAGGCCCAAAGGTCAGAGGTGGCATTTAGAATGTCTGTGCCAGCAGGATTTGTACTGGTAGGCTGAGGAGTAAGCACTAGAACCAAAAGCCACGACCAAAGTAAGGACTACAATTCCTTTGAAAGTACCACAACCATCCTCAGGGCCAGCAGTGTTTGAGTTCCTCCAACAGTGAGAGCAGCCACGTTCATAACCACAAAGCCGATGTGACAAGCTTCTTCTGGAGAACCAACAACATCCACTTCTTCCTCACCAGTTCTACTTTTCCTGCTGTTGTCCACAGTCCTCAGGTGGTCCTCTCATATCCAGCACTATGCTTGTGCAGCTAAATTGGGTATTACTAGTTTACCAAAAGTTGTCAAGCCACCACATGACATATATATATCTATATCTATATCTATCTATCTATCTATCTATCTATCTATCTATCTATCTATCTATCTATCTATATATATATACATCTCCAGCAAAAGAACTAAAATCTTCAGATTATATTAGGTTGAGGTTAGGGCACATTATATTAGAAATAATATGAACTCTTCAGAAGAGATAAATTCATCCAAAACTTTTGTTATCCTTTTTTTGTTTGTTTGATTTTGTTTTTATATTTTAGGGAAAGGTCTACAGGTTATTTAGAGTCTCACTACTAGATTGGACCTGTACTCATCTGCCTGTTTACAGCCTCCCAAGAGTTATTACAGGTACAAACCACCATGCCCAGTCTCAATTGTTGTCTCAGCATGGCCTGGTGTCAGGGCTAGCATGGCAGGCACCGAGATTGGACCCTGGCCCCTGCCCTTACTTGTAGGTGCCTTAATCCCCTGAGCTATTTGGCCAGTGCTTTTGCCTTTCTTTTGATACAGTAACTTATTTCATGATTCAATTTTATAACTATTATTTTCTTTTATTATGTTTTATTGGAACTTTTTACTTTGGTACATGTAGTTGAGATTAATTCACTCAGACTTCAGATGTATTCACTCAGACTTCAGATGTCAGACAAACATGTAAGCATCTTTTCAACCCAAACTTGACAATAAAATATTTCTTGTGACATATTATTTATAATAAATTATAATTTAAAAGGTAACAACAATTTACAAGAACAGAGTAATTATGCTTTTCAAAGGGATGTATTATTTTGCAGTGCGTTGATCTTCTTGATCCATAGTCCTTGGAAGATACTCTTATAATTATTTGAAAAGATGACCAGTACATAAGGAAAGTATCCTCAAGAAACTGCAGTTTCTCTGCCCTCTGAAGTTTGAGTGAATTAATCTCAACCACATGTACCAAAGTAAAAAGATCCAACAAAACATGAGAAAATAACAGTTATGAAATTGACTCATGACATAAGTTACTGTATCAAAAGAAAGAATTTGCATTGTGCAATAGCTGTTTTTCTAGAATGTTTTCCAATGTAAAAGAAAACAAAAGGCTGAGAATGTGAGCAAAAGACCTGAGGAATGCAATTATGCTGAGAGAGATGGAGAGAGAGAGAGAGGAGAGAGAGAGAGAGAGAGAGAGAGAGAGAGAGAGAGAGAGAGAGAGAGAGAGATTTCTCTTCCTTCAGCCCTCATGGAGAGTGGGTAACTGAGAGATCTGCATCACAGTGCAGTACATATTTATATCTGAATGACAAAACACAGCCAGATTCTGAGTTAGAATCACTAAGAGATTGTACTCTAGTGCCAGAGGTGAAACTGAGTAAAAATTTATCCAAAAGGTAATTAATATTAAAGTACACATTTAATGTAGTCAACATTTAAGTCATTATGCACCCAGATTTTCACCTTTGTGGTGGAAATGCAGGTGAGTTATCTACACAGAAAGAACATAAATCATCACGAGACAGTCTTTCAAAAAGAAAGTGGCCTTCAGTAAATTTCAACCTTGCATTAACATCAGAGAAAAAAATTAGCCTAAAGCCAAAGTGAAACAAAACAAATCAAAATCATTAGACTGGTCTACCCAACTGGTCTATACTTTACAAAACACAGAACACAGGTAAAATAGAAAGAAAGATAGTGAAGAGATCAAAAAATAGAAAAAAGCAAATTAGAGTAAGAATAAAGAAACAGAGATCCAAATGTATACAACAGCATGAAAAAATATGACAAACACAACTGCCTAGTTAATAAAACAATTTTTGTCAACAGAAAGCATAAATAAAATTTTAAAACATTTTATAAAATCATCTGGAGAAAAACAAGGAAGTAAAGGATATGAAGAGAAAAATAAAGAATCTAATACAGGGTTATATGGGAGTGGTTGAAAAATATTGCATATAATTCATTGAAGTTTCATAAAAATGAGGGAGAGAGATTGGAACAGAAAAAGGGGGAAAGCAAGGGCGAAGAATCAAAAAAACTCAAGTTAGAGATTCCAGAAATGGAATCTTCAAGTGTCAAGTAGAATAAATACAACAAAAACAAGTGGTAAACGGAAAGGTTGTCTGAGTAGTAAAAGAGAAAATATCATGACAAGGTTAATATAAAAGTAATATTAAAACACAAAATTAGCACTGAAATCATTAGAGCATTTAGAGAAAACAACTGACACATCAACGTCATATACCTAGAACATGTTTCTTTTAAAATAATGACATTTTCAGCCCAATACAAGTGGAAGACCAGCAGACATGCAGCAAAAGAAAATCTGAAGAGAATCCCTGAGAGGGATATTCTAGATGAAAAATGTAGATCATGTAAAAAATAAAGGTTTGCATAAGAATTTGTGTAAACATGTGTGTGGTATAAATAAAATTAATATGAAGATAAACAAATAGTGACTATAAATATTATTTGAACAATTGATAATATGCTACATACTATGTAAGTGCATAATTAAAATATAAATTATTCAAACGACATATTTTAACAATACAATGATTATCTTCAGGGTGAATAAGTTGTAGGAAAAAGTATAAAATTAGAATAACAAAAACAATGACTGTCAAAAATATCTCTCAATTACCGTTAATAATAAATGATTGAAGTGCATGCATAATTTTTAATACTGATAATATGAATAACCATAAAATCTCAAGAAATCAGTGTTATGCAAATCGAATGAAACTTTTCTATTAATATGTCTTTATTATACTTTTTGAATGTGAATGAGTGACAATGATGTTTTCTCATATATAACATTGATTAAGGATATTTTTTTTCCTCCTGGAGCCTATTTTAATCATCAGAATTATCCTCTGATCAAACTGGTTCACTTTTTATATCTTTTAAACTACATTATCTTTATTAGAATGAATAGTTAAAACAGATTCCATTATCACAAGTTTTCAGAAAAGTGTGACAGTTGATAACTAGAGGAAGATTATATTAATTTACTTGCCATAGGTTTTTGACATAACTGTTTCTTTAGTGTTTTAACTCTTATTAAAGTACGGGAAGGCACAGCTGGATAATGGAGCTTTCATTAGTTCTTTTTTTCTCCAAGTCCATGACAGAAACCTTTGGTAATTTCTACAAATTTTAAAAACTCGTAGATTCAACTTGATTTATCCCCATGGATTCTCATAACTTTATATAGAGATATGCCCATTTTGCGATGTAATACTTTTTATTTTGTCAGATTAGCTTTTCAGAGAAGTAAAATTGGTGCCATTCAAGAGCTTCTTAATGTGTCTAATTAATAAAGGCATTTTCAAAAAACAGTTGTACTTTATGTTCAATTGTATACTTTGCTTGATATAAAGGATATTATAGAATGTATATTTAATTCTTTAAAACCAAGTTGGATATGAAAGTGTATATTGCCATCAGTGAGCCCTAAATTGTTTTTTTATGTTTGAAATCATATGGCTAAAATATCTATTTGATTCCAGAGAATATTAAATTATAAATTTATATTCTGACTTTCAGATGTTTAATATTGCTGAGTATCCACAAATCGCCTGTTTCTAGATATGGATTTCCACATTTGAAACATTGAATTAAGGGGCAGGGAGATGACTCAGTGGAATATGCCCTTCCCTGGCATGCACAAGGGTCTGAGATCAATCCCCGGTTCTGAAAAAAAAAAAAAATTCTGTACCTGAAGTCTGTGATATGTAAAAATACAATTGTTTACATTATTGCATGTGTTAAACAAAAATATATTAGTATAGAGTAAATTTAAATATCTTACTGCTCTTTATCTTTTGTGTAGTAACAGAATGATTCTAATACCATGAGAAGAAATTGTGGAATTAAACATATAAGCAGTGACAGTATAGAACAATTAGGTGAAAAAGAATCAAGGAAAAATTAAGTATCTGTAGACATGTAAATAAATAATGCTCCAAAAATGAAATTCAATTGTGGAACTGTTTGTGCACAAAGTTAAGGCAAGTTTGTTTGATCCATGAAAGGGATCAAATATAATGGCAATTGCTCTGGGAAATCAGGACCTTCTAAGCATTGAAGAGAAAAGGATCTGTCAAAATAAGCTAGTTGTCTGAGTACATTCACAAGAAAAAGAAAAGGCCGACCAAATAACTCAGAGGATTAAAGTGCCCGGAAGCAGGTGCAGGAGGCAGGGTTTCGATCCCTGGGCCTGCTGAGCCCACCCGTGCTGGCCAAGACTGGGCATGGTGGCGCACGCTTGTATTCCCAGCTCTTGGGAGGCTGCAAACAGGAGAATCACTGTGAGTCCTATCTAGTATTGAGAACCTGAACACCCAGTAGACCCTTCCCTAAAAGAAAAAAAAAAAAAAAAAAGAAAGAGAAAGACCACATATATTTCAAATAACATTGTAACACTAATCCTCAAATGGATTCAATCTATGGACATGTTAGTAGAATTTCAAAAGAAATATAATCAAATATCCATAACATGAATAAATAGTGAAACCATATTAAGGGCAGTATCTCAAATACATGTAGAAAACCAGCACTTTAATTACCCTGAGAAAATTATAACTGGTAATTTACTTAGAAATTTCAAGACTATCTGAAAAGAACAGGATAACAAAAAATAGCAGAGGTTCCTATAGAAACAAATTAAATTATTTTAAATTATTTTTAAAAAATTAATGAGTATATGTTATACACAGTAATTATATTTACTTTACAGAGTTTGTAAATATTCACATCATATCATAATCATTTATATTAGAAAAATTTTAAAGAGATAAATTAAACATAGTTGTCCTCTTATAGAAGAATCTATGTTCCTAAAGTGAAACAATACTTAAAAGCCCCCACAAACTTAAAAATAAAAGATTTAGCTAACAAACATAAGGCTTAGATATTCCATGGCAGATCTATAAAACATTAAAAAATAAGATTGTATTAAGTTCAGAAAAAGAAAATTGAAAGCTTAGATAGTATGGAATATGTATGAAATCCACAAAATACACATCCACCAAGATTTATATCGGCTTACATTATTGCATTTACAGTGTAAATCTTTCTAACATTTCAAGAAATACTATCTTCAAACTGGGCATGGTAGTGCTCACTTGTAATCCCAGCCTGTGGGAGGCTACAAATAAGAGAATAGCTATGAGTCCGATCTAGCAGTGAGACCCTGAACACTCAATAGACCCTTCCCTGAAATACAGAAAAAATGAAGTAATACTATCATTTTGCAAAATTGAAAAAGTAAGTAGAAATGAGTGCATACTTCTTAGACTAGTGTAAAATTCTTCTTAAACTACTGTAGAACACTGACATTAGACAAAACAAAATTGAAAGGAAACATGTTGACCAAAGTTCATGAAAATAGGTACACAAAATTTGTATGGGGTTATGTTAATAAAGATACAAAATTGTAGTTTCATTTAGATATCAAGATTGTAAATAAGGATATATAGAAATTGTAAATTATAAAAATTGATATGTCCATGTACAATATTTTTTTTTTCTTTTTTAGATGACTGTGGTGTTTTCTTTTCTTCTTTTTTTTTTTTTTTTTTTTTTTGGTGAAACCAGGGATTGAACTCAGGCCCTTGAGCTTACCATTTTGATTTGAAACAATTTCACTCTAAAAATGTAACAGCAACCACAGATCCTTGGACTACATATTAAATGACAATCATGAATATTCTGAAAAGAATTTACATAAAAATAGAAAGAAGAAAGAAAATTTATACAAATATTATTTCTAAACATAGATTAAACAGTCACATATTGTGTCAAAGAAGGAAGAATGCATGTATTATATGCAAGATATTGGTATTCTGATTTTGGTATTGGAAATTTCAAGACTCTCTGAAAAGAACAGGATAATAAAAAATAGCTGAGGTTCTTATATAAACATCAAGCAAAGTAGTAGTTTCTAAATGAACAACAGAGAGACACAGAAAATAGTCTTCATCCATTAACTGGTTTCAGGAATTTTTTAGTGCAAGATAATGTGACAATACGTAAGAAGAGTGTAGAAAGTACACAGAAATGTTAAACAATACACGGTGTATTTTTACTTAACTCTCCTGAAGAGTTGTTTTAGTAGAAAAAAATGTAATAGAATTTCAATAATATCTCTTTGTATTAATCTCATATGCAAAGTTGAAAACTTATCACAGAATAATCTGTTTTGTGACCCCAAAATTTACCAAATACAGATACGCATTGCACCAAATAGGAAATTTTCTTAGTGGAAATATAAAGCAGTATGTCTAACATCTTATGACCAATGCATACAAATATAAAATGAACATTATGATCAGTAATAGATAAGCATCAAAATGAAATCTGAAATTAAAAACATTTCAGCACTAATTGTGTATTAATACACTTCAAAATGAAAGAGAAAACATATACCACATCCAAAATATTTAGAAAATTGTGACAAATTCTATAAGTAAACATAAGCAATAAAATTAGTTTGCTGACACCAATACTGTATGTTTTACAATTTATATGTAGATGTTAAGCTGTTTGAATCCAGAGATTTAGATGCTTTTAAGTTTATCTGTTTGTTTATTATTTCCTTTCATCTATTCAAAACTATTTACATGATGTGTATCATTTATGTCTTGCAAATCTACTTCCTTGTCACTGAGTTACAATAGTTGACCCCAACAATTTAAAGAAGAGGTATAATTTGGATCATACTATTCGATGACTTACTCCACAGCTAGAAGGCTCTATTGCAAGAATGATGTGGTGAGTGTGTGTGACAGATCTAGGGGTTTGGTTGGGGCTTAGCAGCTGGCAGGCAGAGCAGGGGACTCATGAAGTAAAGGAGAGGCCAGACACCATTTATAAGACCTAACATTATACCAATTGATCCTAGAAAGAAGCACCCGGAAGTATGCTTTACTACTCTTCTCTAGGTGTTTCTGAAGAGAATGGAGTTGAAAACTTTGTTTAACCGTTATATATGTATTTTAAACACAAAAATACAGGGTATGCACAATGCAGTGGTGACAAAGTGGTAGTGATAAACTGGCTAGCAAAAGAAATAAATGAATAGTTCAATAATGATAGATACAGAGAGAGGAAGAGAGAGATATAGGGAGGGAGAGAGAAGGAAGAAAGGAAGGAAGGAAGGAAGGAAGGAAGGAAGGAAGGAAGGAAGGAAGGAAGGAAGGAAGGAAAGAAGGAAGGAAGGAAGGAAGGAAGGAAGGGAGGAAGAGAGGAAGGAAGGAGGGAGGGAGGGAGGGAGGAGAGGGAGGGAGGGAGGAAGGAAAGAAGAGAATTGAGAGGAAAGAGAAGGAGAGGAAGAGGGAATGTAGGCAAAGGAGAGAAAAAGAAAGATTGAGACTACCTATGTTGTTATTCAGAATACTTAACAAGAAGAGATGGAGTCTAATTTTGATTGAGTAGTAATAGTAGAATCTATTTTTGGTTTGTAATTAAGCAGCCAGCAAGGAAAATAGCTTGGAGGAGAATTACATAGAGCGACAAAGTAAAGCAGAATGAATAAAATTAGCTTCACTGGACTGAAGGCAAAGAACCTCAGTTTCTATAACAGAATATAGATTGAAAGGAGCCAGCACTGGCTATGCCCATTCAGGAATTACCTTAGGTAAAACAATGTCTAGAAAAACATATTTTTTTTCTTTCCTTTGCACAATTCTTACTTCTCTATTGGATTAACAAACATTTTAAATTATCGGAAGAAATTTCCAAAAATGTATTCAAATACCAAAAATATTTCATAACTTTATGAATACATGACCAAATTTATAATGTAAAGCAAAATATACTATGGAAAAATTTTATAGTGTGATAAATTTAAAATTGGTATTTGAATATTGTGAAACCTGTTATTATTAATAACCTGAAACTAATTAAATTTAAAAATCAGTGTGAGCTATTTGTTTTTATAACAGAAAATGATATTTTTTAGTTCCTTTAATTAAATTAACAGAGTTATTGAAAGGACTTTCCATGAGAAATTATAAAATCTTCACCATGTGACATGACACTTTTTAATGTCTACTCTCAGCTTCTTCTAATTAAGAAACTGAAATGACCATACTGAGCCCCTCAGGACCCTAATGTCTTTTGCACATGACATTTCCTGCCCAAGGAGATAGAGCATGAAACATGGTAAAAAATACCTACTACACCCTTAAGTAGGAATGGCTTTGAGAATACCCCATGCCTTCAGATATATTTGATGGATTATCTGTTCAGTATTTCAAGACTTTGTTCATCTATAATTGACCAAGAAAGCAATGAGCTACAGATGGTGAAAGATTTTTTTTATGGCACTGAGGCAGAAAGCAACACTGTGTTCGCATTTGCACATGTAAGCAGATAAGTTTCACAAGTAAAGCATAAAAATAAGCTATAGTATAGATAACACAGCTTATCTGTTAAGTAAAGGGCAACACTAATCCCCAAGAACCCTTTGGTTGAATAAGCAAGGAAGTACAATGAGTAATGTTACTGTTCTACAACAGATGTAGGGCAGTGACAGTTGGGCTGTAGAAGACACAGAGCTGTCTCAGCGCGGAAGCCACAAGGCACTGCTCAGCTGGCCATTATGAAAAGGAACTTAGAGTTTAAAATGAATTTAGTGATATTTGAGAATGGATTTTTTTGCTCGTATGTGTGTTAAGCATATATTGAATAGACTAATCTTATAATTTTAAATATTTAATGTATTATTTTTATACATATTGATATAAGTGTGTAAAAGATCTCTAGAAGTTTTAATTTTGTCAGTATGAATCTCTGTACCCCTAAGGAACAATATTCCTTTTCCTGAAATCCCCCTTTGTGAATCATTCGATTCCGTATTTGTTGAATTTTAGATTTAATGATTTATATTTGGATTTAATTTAATTAATGTTAGAAACAGACATTTTGTGCAGTGTATTTCCATATTTTAAATTAACAAACAAAATCTAATATTTTCCTTAAGTTTATTGAAATATTTTAAAATTGTATACATGTATGCTTGCATTTATATTTTATCTATAGGCTTCAAATACAGTCACGTTGTTCTGGTAATCTTACATACTTTCTGGCAATTGTTGACAATAAATTTTCCAATATGAAGGATTTCCAATATGAAGACTTGTTTAATGAAAATAATATTTGTAACATGATCTGTTTTATTAATTTTTATTTTCTGTGCACTAGGTTAGTGGGTCTTTGAGAACATGGAGAACTCTTCTTAAAAGCATTTCCTTATTTTAAGTGACACCTGATATTATGACTGACTCTGTCTTTAATAATGAGTCTTTTGTTTACTCATTCAGAGTAGGGATAATTTTTGCTGATCTATCCTTTTTTCTTGTGTGATTTAAGTATGAATTCTAAACATGACAATTTTGCTTAAAAACCAGGAGGGTACTGATACTTTCAAGATGCACACACACTTGCTTGCCCTGTGGATTCTTTATTCACTTATTCATTTAATGAACAAACATTTATTAAAGCCCTGTTATGTGTTCTGTAATGTACAGAAGCAAAGTCCCCCACAGGAAATGAACCTGTAGACTTGGCTTCCTAAGTACATTACTTTAATTAGCTGAGCGGCTGCAGACAAATTCATGGATATAATGTACAGCCATCCTTATCCTGAGATCCCCCCACAGAGGCACCTACCCATTTATAATTCATGTATTCAAATATAAAGTCACTACTAACAAATATATATCATCCACTTAAATATATCCCGCGAGTGAGAAGTTTCTCAGCCGTCATCCAGCCCACGCAGCCATCAGCATCTGCAGTTTCTGGGCCCATTATCAGTTGGCTCGGTGAGTGGCTTCAGGGTGTTCCCTGCCTAGCCAGCTCTGGCAATGTTCTGACCGCACCACTTTGCATCCGCCATCAAAGAGGGTCTGTTGATACTAAGTCCTTCATTTACCTTAAACCTATTTTCATCAGTCAATGTTGAAATATAACCCTCAGCTCCTCCACTACAGAGCAGCATTTACCCTCTGCATTATCTGCATATTGATAGGAATTTCCTTGTCTTTTATGCCAGCTTTACTTTCTTAGCTAAGCAGAAATCCATAAGCAAAATCATTATTTTCTTTATTATTTATTGATTTATGTAGGTATGTATTGGTACAGGGTCTCATTGTTCAGTGAGCAGTGAGACTTGTAGTGACTCTCCTGGTTTTTCAGCCTCCCCAGCACTGAGATTACAGGCATGAACCGCCATGCCCGGACTCGGTGGCAGTTCAACGTGCCTCAGGATGGGGCCGACATGGCATAGGGTGCCAGAGATTGAACCCAGGTCCCTGTGCTTGCCTAAGTGGTGAGTAGACCACCGAGCTACCTTGCTGGCCCTGGAATTACTATTTTATAATAAATCAAAATCTTCTGCACAATTTCCCTTTGCATTGCCATCTTACCCAGAATCTCAGAAACTTGATGATGTAACTTTCTCTAAGGTTTCTTTTACATATAGTTTATATCTACTTCCATTAAGAAATGATATGGACCTGAAGCCTAAGAAATTATGACTATTCTAGCCTAATATTTCAGATTTATAGCACTTGTTCTCTGAATATGTACGTGTGAAAACATACATTTCATTAATATATGTTTATAGTCCGTAATTGTAACTTACTTGTTGGCAGACCATATATGCACATAACATATTTAAGTGTTTTTCTTCTTCTTTCTCTCTCCTTATCTTAGTTAATGCCATATTCAGAATTTCATGACAAAGCCAAGCCATATTTAGTTAGTAATCTGAATATGGTTTCACATGTTTAGTCTAAGCTCTGTAATCAGTCATTCTTATCGTCAGACTTCATTTTTATTACTTTCCAAATTTCCAGAGTGAAAGTTTCCATCACTTCTTGGCAGGACTGGCCTCCCTACAGTTTACTACTTTCTGTTCATTCCTTGGTATACATATTTCTTTAAATTTCTAGTATTCAACCATCAAACACAACTTCCACATTTTATTTATTTTTTTTGTATTTTTAATTATTATTTTTAAAGAATATAAAGTAGTGATAGAAAACAGCACTATACATTATACAAGATTTCACTAATCTACTTAGGATTATAACAATGGTTGCTGTATTACATGACACCATGTGCAAATTAGTTTTTCAGATTACCAGATATAAATGTATGAATTTTTTCATATTTTTATTGAGAAACAAATAGCAATGAAACATTTTCAAATCAAATTAGTAGGACACTTTCAATAAGTAATACATTGCATAGTGTTTTCTTAGTGGTTAATTGTTGTATAAGATGCAGGCTTGATATTCTGTTTACAAACACTATTAGAACAGATCTCTCTATTCATTGAATTAAGAGAATGTAGCTATATATCTAAATCATTTTGAATATACAGATACAAAATGGTTATTCATTTGTATTCCATTTTTTGTTTTGTTTTATCAATTAAATATTATAGGTGTGTGAATTCAGCAAAATATTCCCAAATAGTCAAGCAGTCCACAATAGTATTGGGTTTTCTGTATGTCTAGCAATGTCAGAATTTGTTGATTTGAGTCCTTTACAGCTCAGCATAATAATACAGCTTTACTTCTTATAATTTGGTTTAATACTTTTCTGCTGGATGGTTAAGACCAAGATAAAGAAAGACCTAGGTGACAAGAACTATAGGTTTGTATCTGATTATTAATGAATCTTAGGAAAGAAAAACAAGGCCTGCCTAAGAATTTAGCATTTGTCACTCTCCAAATTCAGAGATCTGCCCCCCAAAAATGAGGTAATAAAATGTAGACAAAGATATCCTCATGTGTTAGAAGAAGTAGGACATGGTACCATCACACAATTTTATGTACAGAGTTTGTAATACATATATTACTATATATATATAGAGAGAGAGAGGGGAAAGGTTAGGAGAGGAGAGAGAGATTAGGAGAGGAAAGGAGGAAGGGAGGGGGAGAGAGAGATGGAGAGAGGGAGAAAGAGGGGATTGGAGGGAGAAAGAGAGAGGGAGAGAAGGAGGGAGAAAGAAAAGGAGAAAGAGAGAGGGGAAAGAGAGAGGGAGGGAGGAAATAAGGGTGGGAGGGATGGAGGGATGGAGAGAGAAAGAGAGAGAGAGAGAGAGAGAGAGAGAGAGAGAGAGAGTTCCAGATGGAATGCATGCACACTCGAGGAAAGGAAAAATACTATGATATCTATTTAGCTGCTGGCATCACCCACATTCAGAGGATCTTAGAATAGGACATATATTGCAAAAACTTGATGAGCCAAGGTCAATTAAGCTGCACAGTGATGATTGTGGAACCTTCAGGCCACCATGAGAGCACTTCTTGTAATTTATAGTCCAAAAGTAAGTCGTGCATAGTACATGATGTCTCAACAAATTTAGTATTAAAATTCTTTGTGCAAGTTGTTCTTTTCATTGAGTGTGCATATATTCTTGACAATCTCTGAATGCTTTATTCATTTTATGAAATTTTACGTATTTATATATGTGTCTATCTTTCAAGAAAGAAAAACAAATTAGACAAATTAAATTTAACAGCATTTAATTGTGCAGAAAACAACTCACACATCACACAACCATCACAACCACAACTGGTTGAGAGACCATTGTTCCACATGGGCAGCCATGTTTATGCAGAAAATACAAGGTCTTGTATCACATCAATCTCTCAGAGCTTGGCGTTTGCTTCAATCAAGCCTGATGGGTTCAGTTGACCAAAACTGACTGAAAATCAGCAGCTGTGATGAAGTGAGACAGAATTATTTTCCAAAAATGTATATTATTAAGTTAATATTCAGTTACTTATATACTATGTAACATGATTATTCGTTAGTGACTTACTTAGTGACTCTCAGTTTAAAACAAAAATAATCAGTGTGTCTCACCACAGGTGTCTCTAGTGGGTCCCTGGACTTTTCTCAAGGATACTGTTTGCTAACACAACCAATGTAGAAAGAAACTGCCTTGAAGTTGGCATAGAGGAAAACCAAGAGGTGAGAGAAGGCAGAAAACAATTCTGTATGTGGAATGTTCTCATGTTCATTACCGAGGGCATCAGAGAAACTGCTCCACACTTAAATGCGTGTGAAACTGCATTTTGTTTGAAATGGAAATACTGAATATGTGTGTGTGTCATCAATGCATACGTATAATAAAGCAATGGCCAGGTGTACAGGAACCGCACACTTGAGACTATCTAATGATGTTGCCTATTGACTAAACATGACTACCTCTTGACTAAACCCAAAACTTTTCCTATATTTGCTTCAAAAGGGAAGGAAGAGGTAGAATCAAATGGGCAGAGTTCATCTGGAAATGATAAATGAAATTTACTCAGAAAAAAGTTATCACTTGAGAGCATGCCAAATTCTTAGACGCTTGCAGAAAAAAGGTTCTAAACATAATCTACAAATGATATTCCTAAAGATACTGGCCAAACTGCTGTGATAAAGACTTTAAATCACAGTGACTTGAAAGGCAGAAGACCTTTCTTTTGAGAATTGCTGGAGCTCAGGCTGAAAGTGTGACTCTATCGTACTGAAAACAAAATTTCAGCTTTTCAGGAGCACAGTTAAAATCTAGAGTAGATAACTTGTCTCTAAAAATGTGCTCACATTTTCTTGACTAAAACTTGTTCATATAACTGAATCAGCACACAGAGACCTTGGGAATACAGACCACAGCTAGACAGCTGCGTTGCCATTTTATACTCTCAGGTGCAAGATTTTAGTATTAAAATGAAGCCAGCAAGGTTTGACACAGAGTTAATTGTCCCAACCATATGGCATGTTGGGAACAAAATTTACCAAGTCAAGGATTATGAATGCAGAGCTGTAGTAATGGATTCTTTTGAGTATTTCAGTCACAAATTTAATCAGCTGATGTTATGTTCTTTAACACTATTGCACCAGTTTATGGAAGAAAAATTGTAAGTCAGGAGATTCTATGAAAACTAACAATAGAATAGGAGATGGCTTATACAATATCTTGTATCTTGAGCTTTAATTATAGCAAATGAAATATATAGTAAGCTAATATATGATCAAATAAATGAGGATATCAAGTGAATAAAGGAAATCAAACTAATATGACTAGAAAGGACAAAGAAAAACACTCGGCTGAGAGAGCATTTAAGGAAATATGTGAAACAAATAAGGTTAGTCATACAACATTAGGATTTTAAACATTCGTAAAAGGGATCACTGTGCACAAAGATCCGCAATATGAAATACCTCCTCTGTCCTCTTAAGCATGAAAGCATAGGGGCAAAGGGGGATGTGACAGGGCTGATAACAGGTTTGCAGGTGGGACAAGACATATGGAGGTGTAGACTAAACAAGTAAAATTTTCTTTCAAGTAAAAATGAATTTACATTGAGAACTTTAGAGTTTGGACTATGTGATCCAATTTTACTGTAAAAGCATAATCAGTGTTACAATTTGACAAAGTAGAGTAACACAAGCAGAGCTTATCCACTCACACTTCAAGAACTAGTTTTAAAATATATGAAAATGTAAGTCTATAAATATATTTGAACATATATATGTGTATATATATGACAGGTTTTTTTTTTCAAAGTATCTCTTACCTATCAACAACTCAAATGTGTGTAGCAAGTGAATTGATAGATACTTTATATTTTAGTTGTAGAATAAAATGTTACTCACAGTTTTTGAAAGGTTATAGAGTGTTGATATTACAAGTTGTTAGATTCCAGCAACACGCTAAATGAAAAAGGTAGCATTAAAAATAATATGTACTCATTATTCAATATGCCTTAAAATTTCAAAAAAAACTAAGTCTAATGTACAACAATAGGAACAATGTTTCCTGATCTGCAATAGGGTAAGAGTCCCTGTTGTAATTAGGGCTTACAATAAAAATATTTAATACAAGGTCACATACTTTATAGGATTATTTCATAATATTGATCCAAAGAACTAAGGCAAAAAAGAGTGGGAGATCTATTCACACACGACGGACTCAAAGAATCCAGCTGAGGATCTGGATCCTACGGGGAGGTCTTCAACAAGACGAGATGAAGACCTGGAGGCAGTGTCAATGTCCCCCACCAGGCCAACTGGAGGCCTAGAGCCCACAGCAGTGTACTAATCAGCTTTTCTTCTGTCTGATTAACAACGTAAGTTCAAAGTTGGAGAAGTAGAAGAGCCGCAAGGCTAGCCAACATTTTGGCCCTAGCCTTTCAAGGTCAGCAAAGATTCAGGACATAGGGGAACCTGTACTGTAACATCATGAGACTCAGTTGTGCCCCAAATTTTCTGAACAAGGAGATTATGGAGCCACAGAGCAAGTAGATCAATGATCTATAGTGTACCTGGGGAGAGTCACATGGAGAGAAACTTTCTCTCAGGCTTTCACAGAGAACAAACTGGACATGCATGGGCCGTGACTTATCCACATGGATGACACAGACAAAGGATCTATAGAGTAAGGTACACGATTACAAGATAAACCCTGAGAGGACTTCACTGACCTCATCAGAAACAAAAACTACCTGTTTTAGTATATAGGTCTTGCTCTATCTCAGTCTTAACCATCCAGCAGAAAAGTATAAAAATGAGGTATACAACACAGGGCCATAATAATAAGTTGAGCTGTCAGACAACTCACTATTATTGTGGAATGCTGGACTGTGTTGGATTGTGTCTCTGAGTTCAGGCACCTAAATTAGTTTAATGACAATGGAGTGCCCATCTTTGACAGGTCTAGACAAAAAAGGGGTATACAAAGGAAGAATCATGATGTGTGTGTATAAACAGTATAGTTAGAATAAATATACCGTGCTTCTGCATAATTCTATGAGAAGCAAGATTTGCACTAAGACTGGTTGGACAAGATATTATGTCAGCTTCTAGTACTATGGACAACCACCAGGAAAATAACAAGGTAGAAAGTATTAAGTATTGAATCTGTGATATAATTCAGGTATAAAAAATAAGATAAGTACAGCTACACTCTCTTAATTTACTGATAAGAGACATCTGCTATAATAATGTCTGCAAGTATAATATCGTGTATGTACCTTGTACGATACCAAAACATTATGAAAACAGTTTGCAGTGTATTAATTCATTGAATCTGTCCTGTAAATGTGTCTTGAAACTGTCTCATTGATGTTTGTACTTCAATAAAATAAAAAAATAAACAGTCTGTAGAGACTTTACATCTGCACTGGAAATGCCCAAATGTCAGTGGTGGAAGTTAGAATGTCTGCACCAATGGAATGTAGAAGTTGTGCCCACAGACTGAAGGATCTGCACTCGAGTCAGGAAGTGATACTCTAGGGACCACATCTCCCCCAAAGAGAACTGCAGCTGTCCTCAGTGAGAGTGATGGCTGGAGCTCCTCTGACATTGAGAACAGCTAACTTCATTTTAAGAAAGAAAGCAGGCATGACAAGCTTCTCCAGGAGAGGTAACAATACATCTTTCCCTGTAGCTCTCCTTTTATACTGTTAGCAGCAATCCTCAGCCGGGCCTCCTACACCCAGAACCATGTTGGTTCAGCTTAGCTGGGTGCTGTGAGCTGCTCATTACTTAATCACTCTCAGTGCACTGTACAGGGGAAGGAAGGAATGATTTTAAGATGACTGCGTATTGCAATGATGACAGCCATTATACAGGTTTCATTTCTCTCAAGCCTCTTCAAACCTTTTTATTTAAACACATGCATTACTGGGAATATAGCTCAGCAGCATAAGTACCTGCCTGGAAAGGGTGAGGTTCAGACTTTGATCCCCAGTACTGAAAAAAAATACATGCATTAATGATAATGTAAATAACAAACAGTTTTTGTATAAATGGAGTACATCTCATTAACTGAGTTTTTCATTTATTTTAAACAAGAAGGAAGTTTGTGTTTGATGATCTTAAGAGTTCATTATTAACATCATATTTCACTTAGAAGAAACACAATATATATTTAATATAGTGAAAAATCCTTTGAATAATGTGATTCATGCATAACTTTCAGGCTAAATTAGCTTACTCCTATTATCTTTTCACCCCAGGGCTTTGGTTCATGTTGTTCTCACTGTGAGGGAGCTTTTCTAAATGCTTTGTCACCTACTTAGTTCCAACTCTTTCTTCAGAATTTGCCTTCTTCCAAAGAATTACTCCAATTTCCCATGTTACTCAAATTCTCAGACAATATTTTCTCATCATACAATAAGAGATTGGGCCCAGGGAGATACCTCAGTAGAACAGGCTCTTGCCTGGCAAGTACAGGGTCCTGAGTTCAATCTCTGATACTGAAAAAAAATTATATATATATATATATATATATATATATATATATATATATATATATATGAGAGAGAGAAGTCCTTGATTAATGAATTAAATGCAGACTATACTATTTTTTTCTCATCATCAGATTCTCAGGAGATCACAGGATTTAACAATTAGAAAGTTTAAATGACTGTCACTACAACCACTAACACAAAGAATAACAAGCTAAACACAATAAATGTACTTGACCATTGGCTCTCCTTTCTTATCCAATGTGAACATACATTAGCACAGATATATCTGTAAGGAGTTTGAATGTCTCTGAGTATAAAAAAGACATGGGTCAATTAAGTGATGAATAGAGTCTTAAACAAAAGAAGGGCTAAGTGAAAGTGAACAGATGGATAATTAGTTGTAAATTATGGTAGTTATATGCATTGATAATTAAGTATGTGAAAGAACAGAATTAGGATATAACTTAACAGTGTTACAAATTTCATACAGCAGTTCACCACTTTCAAATCACTGAAGAAATGCCTTTTGAATATAATCATTTTCTCAAAAACTTTCTGTATGACACAATTCTGAGTTGTAAATATCTGACAATTCAGCAAAAGTGGATCAGCGGGGATTATTGAAAGTTTCAAGATCATGTCCAAAATCAAAAGCTGAAATGCAATAGGAGTCAAATAGTACTCCAACTACATTAGTAAATGGAAAGAATGTAAAAATAAAATGACACAACTGAAAACTAAAAACTTCCTAAATTTCTTACTGGCCCCAATCTTTTAGTTTTCTAGCAGCAATTTATGGATGACTAAAAAATAATATTTTCTGTATCCATGGAAACCTTTTTATGACAATGGTTGAGACAAATATGGTTATCTTTATTTTTGGTAGAGGATGAACTCTGATACCTGTAAAAAGCAGCACTAAATGCCCCCTAGGGAGAGCTAAATAGAATGAGTGATTTTATTTTTTGTGGTGAGATTATAGACATAAATCTTGTAACAGAAAATAACGTTGTCCTACAGGGAAGTGGAAAAATGTAAACGCAGGCACTCCGTAGCCTTGAGAACAATTACACCAACATTTGAAGGGCATCTTGTATACCTGATCCATCATCTCAAGTGAAGTCAATTTTCTCATATCATTAAGTTTTTACTTCTTTTAGTGATTTTGCAAGAAGTAGTTTATGTAGTTGTGTTATGTGTAAGGTAGCTCAATGAGGAAGTAGATTTGGGTGACCAGATGTTATGGTTATTGTCTAGATGACCTCCAAAGCCTCAGGAGGTCACAGGGATTTTTCAGAGGTGGCCAAATTTAGAGCTTGAGATTGAATCACAGTGCAGTGTTGGGATTTAGGGTGCTGGGATTAATGCTGGGTGCAGGTTGGATCTGTCCACTGATGGGATAGGCACAGCCCTAATCTGACTAGACTGAATACAATATAAGGGACAGAATAAGGGTTATCTCACTCTCTTATTGCTCTTTTTTGCTACTGTGTCTCTCTGTCATGTGACACTCTGCCTTGGAGACAGCTAACTGTGAACTGAAACTTCTCCAAACTGTGAGCTAAATAAACCTTTCTTTACTTAATTTTAGGGATGTGGTATTTTTGTCTCAGCAATGACAAATGTAACTAAGACACCAGATCTGTTGATAAAGATTAAAATAATAATAGAGTTAGGAATTTGGAACAAACATGAATTTTCCCAGCAATATGGAAGGACACTCATTCTTTACTAAAGGGAAGGACAACTAAGGTCCTGAATTCTGAGGAATTTAAACTGCAAAACACCCAGTTTTTCTCTAATATGCAGGTTTCCTTTAACCTCTCCATGCTGAGGAACTCAATCAGAATACCAAGGCCAGCCTGAACTGCACAGTGAGACCCTGTCTCAAAAAAGACAAAAAAAAAAAAAAAAACTGATTACCTTACACCCACCCAGCCAGCCACTTGAGGTAAGGGGTCACTGAACAGTCTAACAGTTCCTGTGCTTCACTAACCTATAATTATCTCTATATTGCAGGATTTGAGGCCATTACATGAGATGCCACCAAAAGCAAAAAAAAAAAAAAAAAGGGAAATCAATCTTTTGTAAATAATCAGGGTAAAAGGGACTGAATGGAGGGGAAGATAATGAGGAAAAAAGGAAACTGAGATAAGTCATGTACAGGTATGGGGTCCCCAGGATCCAGTCATCATGATGTCTATTGAAGATGTACCACCAATCCTAATAAAAACAAACCTGCCAGAAGCCCAGGACCAGATCTTTTTCTTTTTCTTTTTCTTTTTGATACAACTCTCCTGACTTCATTACTTGATACTCTTGATAGTGTGTGACTACAAGCTAGGTACGAATAGTTAACAGTAGTTTATTGGAAAAATAGCAGGTACTTCATAGCCAGGCATGGTGATCCATGCTTGTAATCACAGCATTAGAGAGGCTGAGGCAAGAGGATAGCCACAAATTCAAGGCCAACCTCTGCTACATAATAAGTTCAAGGTCAAGCTAAACTAGATAGCAAAACTTTGTCTCAGAAAACAAAATAAAAAGAAAAGAAATGAAATATATAAAGTATATATATATATGCAATTTAAAATAGTACTTTATTACATATTAGGAAACTGAATTTTTGAAGTAGTATATTTCCTTTCTAATGTATTATAGTTGTAGAACTGAAATCTAAAGTACTTGAACCATTTTCTGGACCAGTGGTTCAATATAGTACATTACTTGTGTATAGTTATTTCCTAAAGCAAGACTGGAAATATGATGAAAATCAAGAAGCTTTAGGGTCTAGTATCCCTTGAAAAATACATTTGTATATTTTTATATTTGAATTATGAAATTATTTTTATACAATAAAGCAAACTTTGAGTATATAGGTATTAAAACAGAATTTGTAGTTTTTCAGACTATTAATTGCTTTATCTGTGGCAGGTATTTTTAGAAATAAGCCCAAAAAATATACAAAGAAATGAAGTTCTCCAAATGTAGAAATTATTAAGAGTTTGTCTTTGGTATAATTGGATATTAAAAGATTCCTATTTTTTTACAAAAAAATTTAGTTCAGATTTAGTTCACAGGAATGACCAATATACTTTGAAATAGTACTTAAAAGAATTTATTTAATAAAAATATAATGACTTTAGTGTAAAATATTTTCTTCAACATTTTTTGGTCAATGTGTCCTGATGTAAACTAAGTAAATTTAAATCAATATAAGGGAAAAGAAAGGATAAAATTGTTTTCCCAATTGTTCAAGCCATCTAATTTACATGAAGGCATTCTAAGCCGCAGTTATAAAATACTTTAGATGTTTTTAATTGACGCCTAAGCAATATTTTGACACAGAAGCACTCTACCATTGTTTCTTGAAATTATATTTCCATAAGAAATCTACATTTTTTTTACTTCATAAGTGAAATAATTGGGCTGGGGGAATAGCTCAGTAGAATAAGTGCTTGCCTGTGAAGCTCAAGGTCCTGAGTTCAATCCTCAGTACAAAACAAACAAACAAACAAACAAAAAAACACTTGTACAATACATTTTTAAAAAAACATATTAATTAGTTTTGTCTATATTTGCACTAAAAATCGAGCCCCAAGGGCTAGCGAGAGCTCGGCAGACTAAACGACTCTTTGGAAAGTGGAGAGACCAGAGTTTGATTCTGGTCCTGTGTGCTGTGCTGGCCCCTCCCCCAGGGCATTTTGAGCCAGCAACAGAGTCTAGGTGTGATGGTGCTTGCCTGCAATCCCAGCTCTGGGAAGGCTGAAAACAGGATCAATACAAGTCTGAGCTACGTTGTGAGACCCTATACCAAATACATAAATGAAAAAAAGGAAAGAAAGAAATTGATCCCCAGGACCTTAGGCAGAATATACTTGCATTAAAACCATAGTCCCCATATATTTAAATCAGTAAAAAATGGTATTAAATGATCTGGAGTAATAGGCTAATTGCTTTTATGGGAAGGATGTCTTTGACAGTCTGAGTATTTTCAGTGTTCTTTCTGTTTTTCTCTGAAAAAAAATCTAGTATCTCTTTATAAGCTTGAAACTTCAGTATTTTACAACAACATGCTTTATTAGTCAAAAACAGTCTTTTCTCAGATATATCTAAAAATACACTATACCCTGTTCTACTTTATTCTACTGTATTTTCTACTCGTAGTGTTTTTCTCTCTCTTTTCTCCTATTGTAAAGCCAGAAAATTACATTTTTGTTGGGCTTTTACAATTTACTTCTGGTGGAGAGAGTAAAGGTCAGGCGGCATTCCATTTCAGAAAGATAGTTCAATTGCTGGCCTTAAAGTGTCTGCCAAAATGATGGAGTAGCATTCATTTTTATTTTTCAGTGAAGCCATATGAAATCGCAAATAAAAGCACTCACTACCTTTAATGTCAGAATTTAAATTAAAAATCTCTCGTGTCCCTGCTTTCAAAATCAAAACAATATGAGTGAGCCATATTGACTTCAATTCCTTTGCCTGTTGCAAAATTGCTACAAAATCCGAAGTGGAAAAAAAAAAAATTTTAAACAAATTTAAACAGTTTTATTTATCAGGAAAATAAATGGATAAACTTACCCACTCATTTAGTGATTTTTAACTTTGTTCATTAGTAATTGATTTGAGTCCTAATTTTTTTAAAAGTATAAGTCAGGTGCCAGTATGTTGTGATAGTAATTCCTTAAGGAAAGGCTCAGAAAGTTTTTCAGGACTTAGTTAGCAGTCAGGCCAGAGGAAGAGCAACAATTTAAGCGTGTGTGTATGTGTGTGCATGTGTGTGTGTGTGTGTGTGTGTGTGTGTGTGTGCGTGTGTGTGTGCTGTGTGTTTGCATATGATCTTTCAAAAATAATATTTCTAAACATAAGAAATAATAGCATTTATAACAACAATGGTAAAAACTAATAGTGAAAAATGAAAATTACCATAGTCATAGTTTGCTTTAGCTGAGTGGTAATTATATTTCTAATACATTGTTAAGTAATTTAGAGTGTTTACCTGATTTTCACTGGTAATAACTCCAATATCTTTAAAAATTACCACAACATCAATGCTTTTAGCATCCGCTAAAATATTACAAATGTTCCATCTACACTATATAAACTTGTCAAATGCACTGGATAAAGGTGTTCCCTCTTGATTTCCAAACTCTGATTGTACTGCCAGGACAATATAGACAATATCTTACTGCATTTTACTACTTGATGCAAGTATTTTCTCCTTCCTTCTTTTCTTTTCTTTTTTTTTTTGTTTGCTTCTGGTATTGCAAATCAAATTAAACTTTTTTCACAATAGCCAAAATGTGTAAGCAACATAAATGTCCATGAAGGCATAAACTATGTTATACAGATGCAATTCAGCTTAAGAAAAAGAAAATTCATCATATTTTACAATGTACTTGAACCTTGAGGAGTTATGTGAAGCATAATAAATCAGTAAAAAAATATAAATAACAAATGATTCTTATTGTATGAGTATATAGAATAACCAAATTTTTAAATAAAGAAGATTCATCCTGAGGTGCTGGTCCATTGAGGGAAATTTCCCAGTCTGCATTCATGTTCATTTTTGTTAAGCCAATGATTCTAGACATCTGAGGCACAAAAATGCGCTTTCCATACTGTTGCCTTTACAAATGGTGGAGAATGTGGGTGTCATGACTCACACCTGTAATCTAAGTACTCCAGGTGGCTGAAGCAAGTAGGTCACAAGTTAAGTCCAGGTCAGACAACTCATTGACTTAGCATGACTCAGTCTTAAAATAAAATTTTAAAAATTTCAGGATATAGTTTAGTGGAGTCCTTGATTTAATCCTTCATATTATTTCTTTGAATAACTCACTATGGTTGTAGAATGCTGGACTGTGTTGGATTGTGTTGTCGAGTTCAAGCACCTAAGTTAGTTGAATGTCAATGGAGTGCCCACCTTTGACAGGTGTAGACAAAGGAAGGGGTGTAGAAAGAAAAAATCATGATGTGTGTGTATAGACAGTACAGTTGGGATAGATAACGTTGTGCTTCTACATAGTTCTATGAGAGGCAAGATCTGCTCTAATGGTGGTTGGACAGGATATTATGTCGGCTTCTAGTAGTACGGTCATCCACTAGGAAAATAATTATTGAATTTTTGATATAATTCAGGTATAAAAATAAGATAAGTAAGCAGCTACACTCCTAATTCACTGATAAGAGATATCTGCTAAAATAATATCGGTAAATATAATATCATGTATGCACCTTGTACCATACCAAAACATTATAAAGACAGTTTTCAATGTATTAATTTATCGAATCTGTATGGTTAAGGTGTCTTGAAACTGTCTGATTGACATTTGTAGTTCAATAAAATAAAAAAATAAAAATTAAAAAATTTAAAAAAATCCTTCATATTTTCAATAAAATGAAAAAGATTAAAATATAGATTTTACATGTTTATTTTTACCTCAAATCATAGTGAAATAAACACATACACAAACAATATTGTTTCAAAGCATTGTAAGAGTTTGATTTGGATTTCTTAAATTGTATATCATTAATGTAGACTCATACTTAGTGGATGTAGAATTCAGTATGTGATGGGATTTATGACTGAGAATGATGAAGTTGCATTTAGCACTTAATGAAAATTCTTTGAGGCCCTAGGTTTGTGCATAATTTTTGCTGACACAGTATCTCCAGCCTAGTTAGGGAAACTTTCATATTTACCAAGCTCAATGTGTTGATATATTGTTACTGTCTACTTTCAATGAACAAAAAAAGTCTCAGATGATTTTACAGTGAAAAGTCACACTTTGTTCATAGCTTTGTGGGTTCTGTTAACACAATGGATGCACTGGTTTGGATTTTGGATGGGAGTAACTGGTGATGTTGGTGGCCAATATATGGCAACTGTTCATCTGCTGTCCATGAGCTAAGGGGAAGAGGAGGAGAAAGAGCATATCCCATGCACACACATAGCATCCCTGAAGGTCCTGTTCCACTACTCATCTCCTGAAGGTTCCCTATGTCTCAGTACCATGGTCTCAGTACCTCAGAGACCATGAATTTAACTCATCGACCTTTGGGTTCATTGAACTTCTCAACTATAATAGAGATATTGATTAATTATTAGGAAAAAATATGGAAAATTTATGCCAAAATCTATCATATGCAAATTAATGAGGAAATGTCTCTATGCGATTAGCACACCTATGGCTAAGCCTGGAAACAGATGATTTGACAGAGAGTGTCCTGAAATTACTTCTTTTTATATTTACATTTTCTTCAGTACATTTTCACAGTCCAAAATGATTGCATTCATCATCTTTTGGTCTCATACTATGTATGAAATAAATCACAATCCTACTTGCTCTCCTATGAAATGGCCAAGGATGGTTCCATTTTTAATACTGCAGTTCATTATCTTTCACCTTGACCTAATTGTAATTGGCTTCTGTTATCCTTACCGTTTCCCTATAATATTCTCACACAATTGCAATGCTTTAAGTATGTAGCTAGGATCATGCTCTCTCTCTTTTCATAATTTTATGTTTATCTTTTCATTTTGCTTAAAGGTTGAGAAGGTCCTATCCTTAGAAATTCTTTGCGTTTCTCCCCCAGGAGAACTTTGACTTCCCTCCCGTGTGCCCCATTCTCACTGGCCTCCTTACTATGACCTCAATTGTTCAGACGCACATCTTGAATAAAAGTGCAGAATTTGGCTCCTTTGATTAGAACACTTTTCTCTGGAAATTAGGATCACTTGTTCCTTGAACATGAGCTATTCACCAAACGTTACCTTTATATGAAATGATTAATTTGTATTGCAGCCATAGTCTTTACCCGACCTCTAACACCTTTTTACTCCATATCACTTATAATGCTCTAACATAGTATAAAATTACACATTTTTATTATTTTATATTCATCCCTATTGATTAAAACATGAGATTCATGTAATTCATGACTTCTATTCACCTCATCCTCTGTGCACATCCTAAGCACATTGATTTATGTGTTAGTGAAAATTGATGAACGGCACTTTGCAAATGTTTTTAAGATTTACCCTAGCAGTGATTTTCATATGAATCTATCTAAACTGAGATCTAATTTCTGGCATATAATTGCTATGAGTCTGATATTTTTCTTACATGCACCTTAGTAGTACAGCCCCATGGTCATTAAATATTCACAAAGTATTCAAACAAAAGTCTCTAGTGACATCTTACTATGTAGAAATCTGTTAAAAGTGAGTCTTTTGAAAATATAACTCTCTTGCTTCACTCAAATTTAACATTTGTAGTAACATGTCAAACTGAAAGATAAAATCAATGAATAGAAAAAGGCAGTTTACTAATGGTTGTTTGGTAATCTCTGACTTCATGACGTTTTCCTTTAAAATTTCTTTAAAGTTGGAATGTATATCTTATGACTAATCTAAAGCTCTCTATGTAGAATGTGTAATGCAAGTATGTGTACAGTGAGTATTATTGCTAAAAATATAAATCTTTAAATGACAGAAGTTTATATCACACACTTAAAATTTATTGAAATATTACTAGCTGAGTTCAAGAAAAATTATTGGGACTGGGGAAATACCTCAGTAATGTAAGTGCCTGCCTGGTGATCATAAGTTCATGAGTTTAATTCTTGGTACCAAAAAGAAATTATTGCAGTTATAATTTACAAATATACATTCCCTATTATAATTAATATTATGAAAATTTATTATGTATTATTATAATTTCAATGAGTGTTTGAACATATTTTCCCATAGTTAATATCTGAATAGAATATTCAAGGTTATTCTTTATATTTAGTGTATATTATAACCTATGAAATATTTCAGCTCTGCACATTTTCCAAATGCTTATTTAACACAAAGCTAATATTGTCACTATATGTGGCATCTCCAGATGGCAATTACATCAGTGGGGGATTGGGAAAACTTGTAAAATCAAGTATAATTGCAGGTAAAATTAAACTTGGAAGAGCCACTTAATATGTTGAATATAATCTGATTACAGTTCTTTGAGCTATTTAAGAACATTTCTATCTCATTCTAATTCAAGAGCTTCTTGCTTTCTGGACCTATGAAACATCCACTGGATTAGACCATATGTATAGCTTAGTCTTATTCTCACAGTTCTTGTGGAGCAACTGAAGTAGATCCCATTGTTAGCTTGACCTTCACATATAAGCTTCAATGAATAGGAAGTTTTGTGGCTTGATTAAATACACTTTTCTAATGTTTAGAAATATATCCATGTGAAATTGAGTACATAAGAATCTTGAAAATTGATTTAAGGTTTTTCTTTTTTATCTTCCATGTGTATTGAAACACATATAATTTCAGCACTGGAAGTAGATGCAGGAAAATTACAGTGAGTTCAAGCTCAGCCAGGGGTGTATAGTGAATTCAAGTCCAGGCAGAAAAGTATAGTAAAAGCCTGTCTTTAAAAAAATTATACATATATTGAAATTAAGTTTTGAGTTTTTCTTGTATTTTTAGGGAAGAGTCTACAGGGTGCTCATTGTTTCTCTACTAGAAAAAGAGTCTACAGACTCCTAGTGATCTGCCTGTCTACAGCCTCCCAAGAGCTGGGATTACAGGCTCATGCCACCACACCCAGTCTCAATTGTCATCTCAGTGAGTCCGGGGAGTTGGGGCATGGCCTGGGCCAGCACCCCAGGCCCCCAGAGAGCAAACTCACAGTCCCTGCTCCTGTTTGCGTGTACTTTAATCTGCTGAGTATTTGGCTGGCCTTTAAATAGTTTGTTATTGTTTATATTACTACATATAATGTGTCCTTAAATTTTTTTAAAATTTTCTTGCAAATTTAACCTGCTGGTATTATGACTCAGATTTAAAAGTTCCCCTGAAAGTCTCATGTGTTCAAAGAACTGGGCTGTTAACAAGTGACTGCATCACAAGGGCTCTGTCTTTATCCATTGTGAGATCATAATTTGGTGACACCATTGGCATTTAATGGGAATGGGCTTAGTGGGGCCCTCTTGGCTGGAGTCCTGGGGCATGATCCATGATCGTGGAGAACATATTCAGTCCTGGGCAGGTCCTTCCAACCCGACTTGGCCCCTATCTCTTCTCAGATGCCACTAATTAAGTCACTTTGCTCCACAATAGTCTTTTCCCGTGGTGTTCTGCCACAGCTCGGGCCCATGGAAATAGAGCTAGATGACCATGGACTGAGATCTCTGAAATTATGCAGCACAATAAAATTTTTTCTTGAAATTGGTATTTCTTGGTTTTCCAGCACAGCAGAAGTGATAACACTGGTAATTAATAAACCTTGTCATGCATAAGTAGCTACCAGATCTAATGTCATAAGTCATATGTCATTGTATAAGTCAAAAGATTTCATAAGAATGTGTGAGATAGACAAAAGGAAAGTAAAACTAATATTTCTACTACTTTTTCTTTCATTTTTAACTTACCTATTGTGGAAAAATAGAATCATGCAGTTAAAATTTTTCAGGAAGCAACACTATGGTGTCAAAGCAAGTTTTGATTAGTAGATGCTAAGGATATTTCTGGAAAAGAAAAATAAATGGCATATCTAAGTTCTCAAAATGGAGTTGTGGAGATAGCTCAGTAGAATAAATGTTTGCCTGGAAAGTGCAGGGTTCTAAATTCAGTCCCTGGTACTGCAAAAAAAAATGTACTCATAACTCTTCAATTATTCAGTCTTAGGGGCTGGGGAGATGGCTCAGTGGAATAAGTGCTCCCCTGGCAAGCACAAGGACCTGAGTTCAATCCCTGGTTCTGAAAAAAAAAAAGTGTAATTATTCAGTCTTACAAGGATTATAAAAACTTACCCCAAAAAGAAGAATTAGAGCAAGGTCTTGAGTTCAATCCCCAGTACTGAAGAAAAAGAAAAGAATTAGAGCAAAGTCAGTAGGAACTCACTTCTTGTTATTTAAAATAATAGCAATTAGCTTAATAGGGAAAGACACTGACAACATACATGAACCACTTTCAAAAAATGGTTTATAGTGCTGGACAGGTGGTTTGGCAACATAAACACTTGCCTGTGGGGCCCAAGGACCTGAGTTCAGGTCTCAGTGTAGCATGCCATGTTGGCCACAGAATTCCTGATGCACTCCCCTGAAACCATTCGCGGTGGCACATGGCTGTAATCCCAGTGCTGGCGAGGCTAACGCAAGAAGATCACTATGAGTCTGAACTGCATACTGAGACCCAGTATCAAAACAAAACAACAATATTTGTAAAAGTGTTCTTTAAGAGTGTTTTGGAAAACATAAATCCAATGAGGGAAACTTGACTTTATCAACTGGAATATAATGGAAGAATGTTTTCCTAATCAATTAAATGTAACATTACTTTCAAAATAATTTTTTGTTAAAAAATATTTCCTCTGGGCCTACAGATAGCTCAGTGGATTAAAGCCACTGATTAGCCAAATGCAGTGACTGCCCGTGGGGTTTGCTGAGACTGTGACTGGTGGTGAGTGCCTGAAATCAGAGGATCACATCAGATCTGTGTAGTGAGACCCTGTAATAAATACATTTAAAAAATTTCCTCTTAGGAGGCTGAAGTAGGAGAAATATTTAGAGTTTGAGTCTAGCCTGGGCTTCAGAGTGAGACTTTGTCTGAAAAAAAAGCAAAACAAAACAAAATAACAAAAAATAAAATAGATGAAGAACTAAATGGAAACAAAATTACTAGAGGAAAGCATATAGAAAACTATTCTAATTTTCCTCTAGAGGACAATTTTAAGATATGATGCCAAAAGCATAAGAATTAAAAGTAAACATAAGTAACTTAGAGGACTCGATTAAAACTAAACTTAATTGCACACCAAGGAAACATGAAAGGATAAAAAATAATCTATGGGCATGAAAAAGTTATTTGAAAATGATTAATCCATCATGTGATTCACATCTGAAAAGAATAAAGAATTCCTGAGATGAGGAAAAGGATAGGTAGGGGAGAGGGAGAAAGAGGTATATCTATGTATGCAAGCAGAATGCTTTAGATGATTGTACTGTGTATTTCTGCTGATTTCTGGAAAAGAGGAGATTATGTTCAATTTGTTTTGTCTTTTATCTTTTTCCTTTTTCTTTGTTCTTAATTTTTATTTTTTTTTCTTTTCCCAATTTTACATTTATATAGCTGGTAATCTGAAAAACTGAATTGAATGTAACACTAAGAAATATGACAATAACTGTCAAATTCATATTATTTTCTTTAGAGAAATTCTGCATCGTAGGGCCAGCAAGATAGCCCAGTGGATTAAGCACCTGTTTAAGCAAACTTAGGGACTAGGGTTGGAGCCATGGCACGACATGATGCGCTGGCCCCGCCTCTGGGATGCGCTGAGTCAGCTACCCAGCTAGGCATGGTAACACATGCCTGTAATCCCAGTGCAGGAAAGGCTGAAAGCAGAAGGATCTCTATGTGCTTGTAACAAATACATTAAAAAATTAAAAATTAAATACTGAGTCATTTGTAGTTTTCTGTGTTTTAATACTATTTTGTAATCTCACTAAAAAATAAATAAACAAATAAAGAATTCAAACAACTCCACAGTTAAAAGCAAACCAATTTTAAAAACTAGACTAGCAACTTGGTACTTTTCCTAAGAAGACATACAAACCATTCATTTGCTTATGGGAAAAGGCTCATTATTCAATATTATCACTCACTTTTTGATATTACAAAAAGCAAATCAATTGCAATGAAACATTCCTACACTTCTATTAGAATGCCTTGTCAAAAAATATCAAATGATGACAAGTTTAGTAAGGATACTGAGAAAATAGATCCTGTGTGTATTGTTCTTAGAAACATAAATTCTATAGTTATTGCGCAAAACCATATATGGGTTTGAAATTAGAACTAGCATTTAATCCAGGAATCATGTCTCCAGGTATATTAACAATGGAAATAAAACCTGTGTGTTGAAGAGATATCTGGATTTATTGCATCATTAATTACAATTATAAAAGAATAGAATCAACCTAAATGTCTCTGAAAATATGACTGCATTAAAAATGTGCTTTATCCACACAATGGAATGCTATGCGGACACAAAGAATGAAACACTCCCTTTGGTGATAATCATTGAGCAACACATGTTGCACACTTGAAATATATGTAATTTATATTTGCCAAATATATAATATATCTGGGGTCAAAATAAAGGGCGTAATTGCAGTAAGACACAGTATCAGATAAATGTAGAGTTAGTGAAGTAATGACAAAAATGTTCTTTTATAAAGTTGAGATGATTAGGATAATATACAGAGACGTGTGTTAAGTGTTTTAAAAGAAGATAAATTTTTTGTTTGCTGTCTCTGCACACATTCATTAGTCATTTTATTGCATGTCACAATTACTATGTCTTTAAAAATTGGATGACTGTGAAAATCACATGAAAAACTATTCTAATGGTGCCATTTTTCCAACAATGCAGGTGGTCTGTAATACTTTTAACGGTAAAGAAATTTATGTAATCTCACACTTGGAAGGCTGAAAACAGGAGGATCACTACTAGTCTGGGCTGTGTTGTGAAGCCCTGTAGACCCTGTACTAAACACATTTTTAAAAAAATAATTTTAATTAAGGTATGTTATTTAAGTTTTGGTACTGCTGTACAATTACATTACAATAATGTAAACATAACTTTTATTTGTATAAAATATTCAAGTGAGTTATTTCATTGCAGTATTTGATTTATTGTAGTGGTCTGTAGCCAAACCTACCATTTCTCTGGAATATGCTTGTATTCATCAAACACTTTCATCTTTCATATGGCTGTAGACTAAGTAGCACATAGTATAGAAATATCATATAAATATATGGTTGCAGGAAGTGCTATTTATTTCAAGCTGAAACACAATATTATGTCTTCTAACATATACTTGAAGAAACCAAAAGACAAATATATCGAAATGCACTAGTTTAATAGTCACAGTAAATAAATGAGCTAATTTTCTTTAATATTATAAAAGTGAAAAATTTCACACTCTACATTTCATATAGGACCCACTGTTTTCTTTAAAATTAATAAGACTGGTATAAACATGTATATTTATATATCATAGATATGATATATATATATATATTTAATTATAAATATATGATACATATCATACACATGCACACAAAGTAACCGAGAAGAGATTGTCATATATATTTAGTTCCAGGAGTTGAACTTGAGACTTGCTGCTTGCCAAGGCAGGCTCTTATGCCATTGAACTATAAACTGAGCTTATATTATCATGTTTTATAATTATTCTTTTAAAATATTTAATTCTATTTTATTTTGAAAAGCAAAAAAGAAAGGACAAAAATCAGAAACAGGATAACATACAATGATACAAATGTTATAGATTTTTCAAAACAAGGATAAATGATTAACAATGGTTGATATATTATCTGTTTTATCATGAAATCTGTTGCTCAGATTAACAGATACAGTTATGTAAGATTGAACATATGATTAAATATTACCTCTTGCTTTTTATCATTTTTCTTTAAAGAGAAGCAAAGGAACTCTGGGAAACAAGCTCAGATGGAGGAGTGAGGACCAACGTGGTCCTAACCGGATGCTTGGAACTCTGGAGAATTAGCTTGAGTGACAGGAATTCAGGTGTCTGGCCCATCAACTACTTGAGGTGAACCAACTGGAACATGATCGTTGACCTGTCATAAAGAGCACAGGGAAAATACAATTTAACAAAGGAAACCTTTTTGCATACAAACTCCCAATTTATGATTTGTTTTATAATGTAACTATGCACTTTGTTCCTATAGTCTAAGTACAAAACCAATAGTTTCAAAAATTTGTCAAATCCTAAAATTTGTCTTATGTTATTATTATTGCTAGTCAAACCACTATACCTAGGGTTTTTTTGTTTGTTTGTTTATTTGTTTGACAAAACTGGGGATTGAACACAGGCCCTTGTGCTTGCCAAGGAAGCACTTATTCCACTGAGCCATCTCCCTGGCCCCTTGTCTATTTTAATGAAATGTTAAACTATGTAACTGCATTGGGAAGTACTAGGGCAAAAAACCCACCAAAGCCCTACATCTAAAGATGGAGGACAGTGCCTAACAAAAACCAACATGCCACTCTCAACTTATTGGGAAGACAGAATTTTGGAACAGATACAAACCAAGAATCTCCAACAAGAGATGATATCCTTGAAGAACAGACTCTTCCTTTGGGTGGCCTTGATAGTAATGATATAGCTACTTCTCATCAAAATTTCACAAGGATTATCACAACAAAGCTTTCTTTATGAGACAGAAAATGAAAGGTGCAGGAGTGAAATGCATTCTTAGGTCACCAGCCCACACAGAAGTCTGGGGATATCAGCATAGATGAAATTAGAAGTCACAAATTTGAAATCTCTTAAATGATTTCAACTGAAGTAAAGAAACAATTCCAGATAGGTGTACAAGAAATTAGATCAAAAATAATATCCCAAATTTTAAAAAAGACATGGTAACCATTTCATGAAAAATTTCCAAGCATATCTAAAGAAGACATTGACTAAATAAAATAGAGGAGCATAGAAAAATGATTGAAAACTTGAATGAACAATATCGGCAAGAAATATAATGTATGAAACATATTCAAAGACATATCCAGGCAACAAAATTTCCATTAACAGCTTCCAAAACCATATGAATGAAACTGAAGGTAACCTTTCAGATCTTAAAGACGTCATTACAGATAGTGAATAGGAAAGGAAAGAACTTTTAAAAGTAACAAAGAACCAAGAAATAATACTTCAACAGTTACAAGATGACATAAAAATAAGCAACTTAAGATTGAAAGGTGTCAGTTGGAAAAGAATCAATCTAAGTGACATAAAAAAACTATTTGTAGAAGTAATAGCAGAAACCTTCCCAAGCATGGGGAAATAATCTGACATACAGATTAGTGGGGCAAATAGAACTCCGAATCAATCAAAATAAATCTATAGTGAGATATGTAATAATCAAGATTCCATGAATTACTCACAAGAACAGCATATTAAAAGCTGTTAGACAAAATAAACAGATCACATTTAAAGAAAAGCCCATCAGAATCCCAGCAGATTCTTAATACAAACCATCAAATCAGGAAGACCTTGAAGTATTTCTAGTCTTGAAACAAAACAACTCCCAACTCATATTGATGTATCCCACAAAGAAATCCTTCAAAAATTAATAGAGAAGTAAAATACTTCATGACAGAAACAAATAAAGAGATGCATTAACAGCAAAGCAAACCTACAAAGAGTAGTGAAAAAATTCTAGTAAGAGGTCAAAATGACAAAAAATTTCATGAACAAAAGCAGAAAGAAGCCACCAAAGAGGGGAGGTAATTAACACAAGAAAAGCAGGGAACCAACAGCAGAAAAATCACATGACAAAACGAATTTATTTATTTATTTATTCATTTATTAATTATTTGGTGTAGTGTCACACGATGCAGCTTTGACTTGTAGCGATCCTCCTGTTTTCAGGTGCACTAGCACTAGAATTACAGTGTGCGCCAACGTGCCTCGACTTGCTCACTGGCTCAGCATGAAGACGGCGCTGGCTTGGAATGGTGTCAGGGATCAAAATTCCGTCCTTGTATATGCCTGAGCAGGTGCCTAATCCACTGAGCTATCTCACTGGCCTATAACAATGAATTTACATGGTGTCAATTCACCTATTTAAAGAAATAGAGTTACACAGTGGATCAAGAAACAAAATCCAACAATGTGTTTTATACAAGAAGCACATATATCTCAAAAGGAAACTCATATGTTGAAAGCCAGAGGTAGAAAACTGCTCCATGTGTTGGGAACTGAGAAAAATATCAGGACTACCTATTTTGTACAGAGGCAATGCGAACTTTAAACCTTGAATAATCAAATAAGATAAACAGGAATAGTACATATTAGGGGAATACTTCAACAGAAAGAGATAACAATCATAAATATACATACACCACATATGAGTGTACCTAGTTATGTGAAAAAATTAAAGGATATGAAACACAAAATTAATAATATAATCTTAATGGGGGATCTTAAAAACATATTATGGCAAGGAGATCCATTAATTAGACAAAAAATTAGCAGAGGTAGCAAAACTGAACCCTTTGAATGAAGGAACTTAAAACACATTTACAGAGTATATTTATGCCCAACAACATCTGCATACATATTCTTTTGAGCAGCACATGGGATGCTATTCTAAAGAATATATAAATTCTCTAAAACAGACCATGTCTTAGTCCATAGAACATATGTAAGCAAATGCAATAGAATTGAAATTACACCGTCCATATTGTCTCACCATAGTGCAACAAAACCAGAAAATAATGATGAAACAGTAAAACAACCATAGACACATTAAATAACATCCTCCTGGGCAACTAAAAAGCCCTGGATGAGAAAAAGAAGACATTAAAATTTGAACAAAAGTTCAAACACAGCATAATGTAATTTGTAGGATGCAAAATGAAAGCAGTTCCTACAGGGAAATTCATAGTGGTGAACTTGCACATTAGTAAAATGCTCCACTTCAAGATTCTACAAAAAGAAAAACAAGTCAATCACAAAGCCCAAAGAATGGAGGAAATTGTAAAAATCAGAGCAGATATTAATTCAATTGAGATAGAGAAAATAGTACAAAGAATTACTAAGTCAAAGGGATGATTCTTTGAAAGATTAAATAAAATTGACAAATCCCTAGCCACTTCATCAAGAAAGAAAGAAGGAAAGAAAGAAAGAAAGAAAGAAAGAAAGAAAGAAAGAAAGAAAGAAAGAAAGAAAGAAAGAAAGAAAGACAGAAAGAAAAGGAAGGAAGGAAGAGAAGGAAGGAAGGAAGGAAGGAAGGAAGGAAGGAAGGAAGGAAGGAAGGAAGGAAGGAAGGAAGGAAGGAAGGAAGGAAGGAAGGAACAGTGGTCTCAAGTTCAAGCAATAAGGAATAGAAAGGGTGAAATAACTACAGATCTTGTGAAAGTTCAGAAGATAATCAAGCCGGGCATGGTGGCGCGGGCCTGTAATCCCAGCACTCGAGAGGCTGAGGCAGGAGGATTGATGTGAGTTCGAGACCAGCCTGAGCTACAAAGTGAGCTTAAGGCCAGCTGAACTGCATAGTGAGACCCTGTCTCAAAAGACAAAAAAAAAAAAAAAAAAAAAAAGAAGATAATCAATACCTACTTCAAAAATATTTAATCTCACAGCATTGAAAATACAGAAGAAATGGAGAAATTTCTAAAAAATTACACATTACAAAAACTGAGTCAAGATTAAACAGAACTGCATATGTTACAGGGTAATAATCAGCTTCTCTTCTGTAGGGTTAACAACCTAAGTTTGCAGAACAAAAATTGGAGAAAAGGAAGGGCTGCAAGGTCAGCCAACATTTAGCCCTAGCCTTTCAAGGTCAGTGAAGCCTCAGGGCATAGGAGAACCTGTACTGTAACATCCTGTAACTCAGTAGTGCTGCAAATTTTCTGATCAAGGAGATTATGGAGCCACAGAGGAATGCAATTGATTATGTATAGTGTGCCTCAGGGGAGTCACATGGAGAGAAAACTTTCTGTCAGGCTTTCACAGAGAGCAAATTGGTCAAGCAATGGCTGTGACTCATCCTCATGACTGACTCTGACAAAGGATCCACAAAGTGTGGTACAGGGTTACAGGATAAATCCTGAGGGACTTGACTGACCTCATCAAATACAAAAGTTACATTTCTTGTTATATAGGTTTTGCTTTATCTTGGTCTTAACCATCCAGCAGAAAAGTATAAAAACAAGGTATATAAAGTAAATCTACATTAATATGCTGAGCTATAAAAGGTTCTAGTCAAAAATTCTGTGGATAACCACTACTATTGTCCATTGCTGAACTGTGTTGAAGTGTTTTGCTGAATTCAAACACCTATAGTATTTAAATGCCAATAGAATACCCATCTCTGACAGGACTGAAAAAAGGGGGATGCAAAAGAAGAATCATTTTTTATTTGTATATACAGAATAGTTAGGATAGATATACAGCTACTTTTGCTTAATTCTATGAGAAGAAAGATTTGTAGTAATAGTGTTTGGACAGGATATACTGTCTGCATCTTGTACTAAGGATAATCACTAAGAAAATAACAATGTAAAATGTATTAACTATTGAAAATGTCCTATTAATCGGCTTTGATACTGTCTCATTGATATATTTCTCTCAATAAAATACAATAAAATAAAACAAAAACTGAATCAAAAGTATGAAGCAAGTACTATGCTGATAAAAAAACTTGAGAAAAACTCAAATATAAAAATGTAGTATGTACCCATTCTTTTTCATGAACGTATAGACAAAAATCCTCAATAAAATACAGAATAAAATCCTCAATAGCAAACGGAATGCAGCAAATCATTACAAAGATTTTAAAGCTTGAGAAGATGGGATTCATCAGTGGATGCAGGGATTGGCCAACCATAGCCAAATCTATAAATGTAATATGCCATAATATCAGAGCTAAACCCCTAGGATTGTCTCACTGATGGAGAAAAGCTTTTGAGAAAGTCCAACATTCATTCATGATACCAAGCCTACAGAGAACAGGAATATGTGGTCTATACCTCAATCTGATAAAATCATCTATGAAAAACCAACAGCCGATATCTTTCTAAAGGAATAAAAACTGAAAAAATTTACTCTAAAATCAGGTACAAGACAAGGATGCCTACTATCACCACATCAATTCAATATAGTTCTGGAAACGAAAGCCAGGGCCATTAGACAAGAGAGAGAGCTAAAAGGAATAAGACCTGGAAAGGAAGAAGTTGAATTATCTTTATTTCCAGATGACATGATCTCTACCTAGAAGATCCAGAAATGCCACTAAGAGATTCCTAAAGTTAATAAACAAATTCAGTATTGTAACAGGATACAATTTCAACATCTCAAAATCCATGGCACTGTTATACATAACCAAAAAACTCACTGAGGGAAATAACACACTTTGTATAGTATCCAAAAAAATAAAATTATGAATTATTCTAACAAAAGAATTAAAAAATCTATACTATGAAAATTATAATACTCTAAAAATAGGTTGAAGAAAATTTCAGAAATTAGAAAAATATTTTATTTTCATGGATAGGAAGAAACAACATTGTGAAAATTGCCATACTCCCAAAACTGTGATACGGATTTAATGCAAATATCATCAACATCCTTCACAAATCTAAAGAAAATATTACTAAAATTTATTTGGAATCACAAAATATCTAGAACAGCAAAGTCTATTTTGTTCTATTTAACAAAAGCAAGGCAGGAGGCATTCCAATATCTGGTTTACAATTATAGTACAAAGTTGTTGTGACAAAATTAGCATAGTATTTGTAAAAGAGAAAGAAAAACACAGAAAAAAGAAAAAAAAACTGAGGATCAATGGAACACATTAGAAGATCTAGACACAACTAAAAACACACTCATCCACTTTGTCTTTAACAAAGGGGCCAAACACATTCACTGGAAGAAAGTTCGTGTCTTTAACAAATGGTGATAGAAAAATTAGCTTTCCACATGCTGAAAACTAAAACTAGTTTCAGGGCTGTCATATGCAGTGAGCTAAAGTCAAAATGGATTAAGATCTAAACACTAAAATAGAAACACTAACTCTCCTGGAGGAAAATGTAGGTAGAAATCTCAAAGATATAAAGTAGGCAGAGAGCTCATGAAAGAAAAAAAACACAATTGCGCAAGATATTCTTTAAGGGAGTTACAACTGCAATCTCATCTTATTGAAAAATTTCTGTACATCAAAGAAATCACTGGGGCCAGTCAGATATCTCAGCAGACTAACTCCTTAGGCAAGCTTAGGCAAGGCAAGGAACATGGTTCAATCCCCTGAAGCAATGGCTCCCCAGCCCCTCCTGCAGAGCAGGCTGAGCCACCTGAGGGAAAAAAAAAAAAAAATACAACAATCTGTGTCTAGTTCCTCTACAGCTATCATTCTCTGGCTATAAAAATATATCTCAAGTATTGAGTTTTCTAGTGGGATATCTGAATCTTTTACTTTGAAACCATATATACATTTTTAGAAATCTAAGGACTTGGTTGGATAGCTTCCAACTTTGTCTGAAGATTAGAATATGATCTCTAGGGGGAACCTTTTCAGGGCCCCCTTCTGCCCCTCTCTGACAGAAGCTTTTCTATCCAATAATGGATTTTCCTCAAGAAAAAAAAGAGAGAATATAATCTCTATATTGGTGAGTGATTCCCTAGGTTCCTTCAGTCCTTTTACAATTCCTGAGCAAATGGTGGGTGCTCTCTCTAGATTCGTAGGAGGGAACTATCTGTATGTATTGCTATTTTCCCTTTGAAAGGGGTTTTGTCTTTCAAAGGCAAACAGGAATGGTGAATTTGGATAGGGAGAAATAGAGTAATTTGGACCCTGCCACTGAGAACAAATTTGTGCCTGTTATATTTATCCAAGATTTGTATATGGCTTAGGTTTATCACCTCATTAATGAGGGTGATCTTTAATAATCCTATCTTCTCCCAGAGGTGCTAATACTGTGAGAACTCAGGTAGTGTCAACAGATTGGCAAGGCCAGATGTGTCAGAAGTGTTTGGGAACCCATCTGAAGTTTTGTAATTTAAAATGACTATCTGTGACTGATCAATAAATGATGTGCTGCCTCATTTGTGCCTACTACTACTTAAGTGATGGGTTTAGGTTTGAATATTTGCAAAAAGCTTCTTCTAATTGGCTCAGGAAGACAGCTGGATTTTCCTCTTTGCCCTGCATGACCCCTCACACATTATAATAATCAAATGGTTTCTTAATGCATTTTCTCATTTCTGTTGTAAGAGCAGCAATTATATGAGACACAATATTCACCAATTGCTAGTATTACAGTCCCAGATCAATGGCATTAAAGGAACAACAACCTCTTTGGTGGTGAATTATTTTCCTTCCTACAATATATTATTTATCTGTATATCCCTCAGCATCTTCTAGCATATTTTTTGTATGTTTTTCATCTGAAAAATAAGTGGCCTAAAGGAAATGGATATCTCACTGAAACAGGCCAAAAGGAAGGCTGAAAGTTTGAAATCCTCTGCAAGCCTACTAGAAACCTCTGAAAGTCAGACTAGCCATTCTATGCTATCTGTAACTGAACAAAGGGATTTAAACTTGAACAACTCACCTCTATTGCTGGAACCACTCCCAAGAACAGAATGAGCTGTGAGATAAAGGAGTAAGAACTGCCACTCTGAATGTATCCTGTGAGGCTTAAAGCTGTCTGAGCAGCATGGCGAGGGAGCTGAGGGATGCTGTGCTCCTCTGAGGCCCATGTAGTGGGGCAGGCCCAAGTCACTCAAAGGTTGGCTGGATTACTGAGAATCAGGATTCTTCAGGAGCTTTTCCAGGATGCTTGTTTTCATTAAACAAATAGGAGAGCCTTATGTGACATGAAGAGATCTGAATGCAGAATCATCAATGGCATAAACTGCATTTTTCACAGAGATTACTCTAAAACCCCTGATTTTAGAACTTTCCAGATGCAAATGACCCTGAAAACCTGAATAGGAGGATATCACATCATCTTTCTTCCCTGTGTAGCAGTGATCTTGTGAAAAATAGTATACTAATTTAAACTGCAATCCACTGTCATCTCTCACCATTCCCTATATCAAAGTGAAAGCCAAACTGTAGTGACATAGTGAAGTTGTTCCCTTTTCAGACTGGGCAGGTCAAACTATGCCCAGTGTTCAAGGATACAGACTACTGCCAGGATTCTTGAGACAGACTGTGGGCTGTTCATGGTGATTCCAAAGACTCGCCTTGAGTCTTGCGTTGACTTCCTGGCTACTCCTGTGTTCTTCTCAGGCCATCAAGCTTGCTTCAAAATTACCTGAAGTTCTGTTCCTGGCCAGTGTGCCAAAATATGTTATTGTGTCATGGGCTGCTCATGTTTCCTTCTAAAGATGGTTTATAGGTGTTTTTTGGTCCTGAACAAAGAATTGATCAAGTAGGTGAAGCGGGTAGTAAGATTTTATAATCATTAACAGTATGAGAATAAAGAAAGATGCTTTGAAGTGTGAGTTTTACACAACTAAAAGTAGGAAAAGAATTACATTCTACAGGGTGAGAGCTTACCACTGGGAAAAACAGAGACAGGGACCCAAAATAAATTGTTCAGTGTAATTCAGAATGAATGAAGTGTTATTTATTTCCCTAGAAACTCCACCTGACTTCTGCTCTCAAAACATAATAAATATTTGAGTAAATTTTATTAATATTCCTTGATGCACAAATGTTAGATTGCATCTGATCTTAATAAAATGCACAATCCTTGTGGAATCATTGAGAGTGAATGAAAGAGATTTTTGTGTGTGATTTCAATACAACCTATTTTTGCAAGGTGACTTTTGCTTTCACTACGTAATAGTTTAAAAAATTAGGAGATAATATAGATTCATAAATTTAAATCAAATTTGAATTGGCAAAATCAGTGTAATATAATTATTAAAATATTGATTTTAGTAAGTTTAATTCATGGAAAACATTAAATCTTTCTGCAGCACAGATTAATTAAGAAAAATGTTTCTAAAAAGATAACTGATGGAGTAGAAATGAGTAGAGGTCAAAATAACAAGAAAGAATGTGAGAGCCACAAATTATGATTATCAGTGTTCTTGAGAAGGAGAAGATGATCATGATAATAAATTCGTATGGAGAATTTTTAGAATTATCATAATTGATTATAAAAGGAATACAAGATTTCTGTAAATTTTTGTGAATTATTTGCTCAACTATGTGAGTAAATTCATTTGTAAATTTGCACATTACTACATTTTAAGTCTTTGACCCTTAAAAATTAATGCAAATTTTAATATTACACATTACTCAGTGTAAGAACAATGTTCTTAAAATAGGAATTGAAAGTATAATATGCAACAAATTATGCAAAACAATCTCAAAATATTATAAAATTAACATCATTAAGATTACCTTAAAAGGATGATCTTAGCATCTTTAAGATATATATATATATATATATATATATATATATATATATATATATATTTATATGTATGTATGATTTTTTACCTTTAATATTTCTTTTTGTTTTTAGTACCAGGAATCAAACTCAAGACCTTGTGCTTGTCAGGAAGGTGTTGTGCCATTGAACTGTTTTCCTAGCACTATCCTTAATATTTCTATGTCTGTTTAGAAAGTCATTACATGAATGCTTAATTCATTTGGGGAGAATGAGAGAAAATGGAACTCTCGCACAGAGTTTGTGGGAATGTAAATTAGTATAGCCATATGGAGAACCATATGGAGGTTCTTTGTGAAACTAAAAATACATCAGCCATATGATCTAGCTATCCCTTCTTGGGGTATGTATATAAAGAATAATTTCAACACATAAAATAATACCTGCAGCCTCCTGTTTGCTTCACCATTTAGGAGTGAATATATGAAGTCATCCTAGGTAATCACTAATTGATTAATGTATAAAACATATGTCGTATTGATATGGGGGAATATTATTCACCCATAAAGAAGAGTAAACCCCTCTACTGTTTCTTTGGTGGAACAAGGAATTAAACTCAGACCCTGTGCTTGCCAGGGAAGCACTTATTCTACTGAGCCACCTCCCCTGCCCCAGCCCCTCTAATTTTCAGTAAAAGGGATTTAACTGGCAGATTATGTAAGTGAAATAAGACAGAAACACAAGTACCATATATTTGCTCTCCCATGTGGAGGTTAAAATAATAGGAACTTTTCTAAATGAAAAATAATGATTAATAGAGACAATGGAAGATAGTGAATAAAGGGAGGCTACGTTTAATCAGTGCATGCTGAAAGTGAGTACAAAACTATCACTTTGAACTACACTTAGTATGTACTACTAGTATGTGTTTATTGAGTTTTTTAGAAAGATACAAACTCAAGAATAAATAATTGCTAAGTAGCTAATGAAAATGTACTATCAACTTTTGAAAACAAATTTTACAATTGAAACTGTGGTAAGATATCCTACTCACGTAACTCTTTTAATTATAATATTATGCATTGCTCTCTTCCTGATTTGTTTTTCCTAAAGAGAAAATTCATATTAGGGTATGTGATACAAATTTCAAGGGTAGCAAGTATCCCTTGGAAAACTGTAGATTCTCACATCAAAGGGTAGCCTTGTGATGATTGATTATGTCAGCTTGAGAAGTTCAGCTAAGAGATGCTTAACAATATTGGCTTAGAATTTTAGTCCTTTGTATATGATATATCTGTTGCTCTAGTAAAACTTTGAGATAAGGTTGTCCTCATGACTATACATGGAAAATAGAGAAGTTATAAGTCAATATTCATATACAGTGCTATGGAAGTTGAACATAATAGTTAGAAACACCATTTGATGTTCACAGTGATCTGTGGAAAATTGCTTTAGGCTTGCCTCGGAGCAAATTGATCTTACAAAACTCAGGTGCTATATTTACAAAAATATATCATATATTTTTTTTTTAGTTTTGTTGTAGATATTTAATAAGATACCACACAATGAATGCTCAATTTTGAGTAAGCGTTATTGTTAGGGCTGTTATTTTAAGTTGGTGAAAATTCCTGTATCTGAAGTTTTATGCTTCAACATAACCAAGTAAAATTTCAGTTCTATGAGATTTTACTGATTTGATTTAATCTTGTTAATTTCACAGTGCAAGAGTTATGTTTTTGTGAATAATGCATTTGAAACAGCTGTGAACCCATTCTCTGCAATAAAAAATTCAAAGGTTTTGTTCCTATCTTAACCAGCTAATCTATACTATTGTATTGTTGCAAATTATAAACCTAATATCATAAAAGCATACATGTATGTATGTGTATATACATGTATATGGTGCAAAATGATGGCCTATGCTATTGATTTAGTTCAAGGAACACTTAAAAATATTTAATGCGTTTTTTACATAAAATTTGACAAAGTTTTCTTCATGTACATTACCAATGTCAGAGAAACATAACTTGCTTTTGAAAATTGAGAACTTTTGTCCAGTATTTTAAGCTAAGAATAGGAGAAGAAAGTGTTACTTTTACAGATTATGTTTATGAGGAATGTGTGCACCTGCTTTGTGTAAAGTGGCAACTGTGAGTACATTTTAAATATCAGGCCTTATAGGCTAATATAGATCCAGGGATATATATCTAAGGAGCATGACAAGCCTGAGGTCCTGAGTTCAGCTCCAAGTTAAAAAATAAAAAAGCTACTACAGCCTTTTAAAGAATTTTAAAACATGTTAGTGGCTTTAAAGTTTGAAAAGTTGTAATGAAAATGATTTCATTTTCTCTTCTTTCTTTCTTTCTATTTTTTTTTTTTCAGTATCAGGTATTGAACTCAGGACACTGTACTTGCCAGGCAAGCACTTATCCTACTGAGCTATCTTCCTGGCACTGGAAATTATTTATAAAATGCTAAATAGGCATAACTGACCTACAATTCTGTCTGTTGAAGTTGACTTTAAATTAGACAGCAATTGACGCAAAGCCTTTCCAACATTTGTGCAAATGGGCTCTAAAACTTAACAAATGTGGAGCTTCACTTTGCTTTCTTATTTTCCCACTAATTTGTAGTAGCAGAACTTCTTAAAAATTGTAGGATATATCCTAAATAAAACTGTAGTTCTCTATCTTTTGTGTACTCCAAACATCCTGTTAGGGTTGAAGTATATTGCCATAAAATTTATACTGTCAGAATTGTTCCTTTGATCTTTTTCTGTCACATGTTTTTATTTATTAATATTTCTACTATTCATTTACAATTATACATTAATGAATTTTGTGTATTTTCTAATATATGTCAATTGTGTTTAATATGATATATTACTTAAATTAAAATGTAATTGGAAATGATAAGAATTTTTTTTTAATGTATTTAGTACAGGGTCTATAGGGTCTCACTACAAAGATGAGACTCCTAGTGACCTTCTTGTTTTCAGCCTCCCAAGTGCTGGGTTTTATAGGCTTGTGCCACCACACCCAGTCTTAATCTCTGCCTCAGCATGCCCTGGACACAGGGCTGGCACTGCACACCAAGGATCAAACCCCTAAGCAGGTGCCTTAGTTCACTGAGCTATCTGGCGGGTCCTGAATGATAGGAATTTAAAGCTACTAAAGTTACCTGAATGTCCATGAAATTTTTGATGATAGTCTGATTTTTCATTTGCTTATATAGTTTATTTTATTTTGGGGCAGTATTGCCAAAGAGCGTGAATTTTCATATATCTGTTTACAGATAGATATCAAATTAAATTTCATGTTTTTCTTTTAAAATCATCTCCAAAACTGTAAGATTTGCATATGCAAAATTGGTATATAAAATTGAAGGTTAAGATAACTGATTTAAAATGTTCAACTCTGCTGGCCATGGTGGTGTATGTCAGCAGTTCCAACGCTCTGGTGGCTGAAGCAAGTGGATCACCATGAGTTTGAGGACAGATTGGGCTACAAGAGTGAGTTCAAGGTCAAGTTGTACTACATAGCAAGAGTGTCTCATAAAATCAAAACAAAACAAACAAAATGCTCAAATTCTCTTACTTTTATTACATTTGAAAGGTGGAATCAGCCTTTTTGAAAGGTGTGGTGCTTTTAAGAGTTCTCCATACAATTATAATTATTTTATATCAACTACTTACTCTCAGCAGAACAGTGAATGAAGTAGCTACATAAGCAGCAGTGTTATTAGGGAAAATTTATTCTGTCAATACTTAGAAACTTTAAAGTTGTAGCTTGAACTATGTTGAGAGTGTCCGCTTATTACTCCTAATTGGTGAAAACATAGTTTGGTCTGCACCTTGGATATTCACATAGGGCATGGGAAATCTAAAAATTCTGAAGCAGAATAGCACTTCTAAGATAATCACCTTAATTTTGCTGACAGAGAAAGGGGATCTGCAGTATTTTGACATGAGATAAATTTTGGAACAAATAGACTAGAATATCTCTGAGATATTCTTTGATTATAAAAGAAACTGTGAAGCCTCTTAGACAAACCAGTAGTTGTCAAGTTGTGCCAGCAAGTCTGAGAGACATGAATGAAGATGTGAGAGACAGAGAGACAAAGAGTATCTTTGTTGGGTGTCCAGGGAACTTCAATAAGGTGGAGTGAAGCACCAAACTGACTCACACCTTCAGATTCATTGATGAACAACAAAGACACACAGTGCTGCTGAGTACAAATGTTTGTTTCAGGTAGCAAGCGTGGCAAACAGGGCATGATCATGGGTGGGCTGAATGGTTAACCTTAAACTATTTGGCATCTGGGAAACTCCCTTGTTTCCCCCTAAGGTCCGTCTCCCAATACGTTATCGAAGCATCCTGACTTCAAGATGCGTCAGTTTCTTGGAAGTCTTCTGCATCCCTAGTCAATTGGAGCAGACATTGACCTGTGCAGTGTCAGAAGGAATCACACAGAGGTTTTGGTCACTTGGTAATATTCCATAGAAATCTCAGAAGCACTTTCTTCACTTAAAGCATAAAGATCTAGGTGCTTTAATCCATTAAGATACATGAAAAAAAATTAGACACCAGTACTAAACTAATGACAAAACTGGAAATTATTTTCACATGTAGAATTCATCATACATTTCACAAACACACATCAAAATAGTTCATTCTGAAATTTTTAAAAAGTGTGTCAAATAGTCAAATGTAAACATCTTCCCTCCTTGTTTACTTGAAAGCTATCAGCTTTTCATTAAAGCCTTTCTGTGCCTTGTCTAACTTTCCAGTATCACTACTTTTTTTATGCTTTGGAGCATTAATAAAAAATAAAGATTACTTGAGCATAAGCACTGTGGTATGAAAGTCACCCTCATAACTGTGACAGCTCTTACCTGAGTAAGAGGTGGATCATGTGTACGATATGATTACACTGGACAAAGGAAAGGTCCACATCTGGTGAGAAGTGGACTGTGAAAACTTTGGACAGTACCCAGGACAGTATGGTTCTGAAACATTTGAGTTGCTCATATTGTGAACTTCTCATGAATATTTTCCAACCTTAATTGGCTGCCGTCTAACTCAGATGTTTAGAAAATCACCCGAAGACACAAAGCTAATTTAGAATCCTAATTATCTTACTGCTATAGGTCCATATATACTGCTATAATTTATCAAAATTAATCACACAGTATGTATTGAAACCTTGACGTACATATCTCTGTGACTCAGAAATAATTTAACTAAAAGCTCTATTCCTCTTTCTGCTAGAGTTGAATTTCTTGAACCCACACTCTTGCTTGATTTATCGGTAATAACTGCTTTTAATACGTGAGTATCTGTTTGTACTTTGTTAACTAGAATAATTGTGAATCATCCGCTTTTATTATGTCTTTATATTTGTGTTCTTTGTATCATATCATTTATTTTCTCTATTATTAAAAGAAATTGCACAAGCTGTACTTCAAAGTGTGCAAATCACAAGAACTTTTCCTTCCACTTTCCCTTTTTACCCATGGATAGTTTTAATATACCACAGAAAACAATGCACTTGTCATAGTTATAATTTGATTTCAATCATGCAACTCTAAGTGAATAAAGATCTTTATTTTATTCCCTTATAAGAAATGAGTTATTAAAGTAAATCAATCACTGACAACTGTACAAATTATGTTATGGATTACCAATATAAAAACTAATTTCTGCTTAAGACAGTAGAAACATAATTTCATTATGTATGTTCTTGTAAGAATTAAAAGTATTCATGTACAGAATAAAATTTAGATGAAGTATTGATATTGTTTCCTTCATATTCTTTCATGTAATTTCACTACACGTATGAGTAGACCACTTAATTAGCATTCTAAATTATATATTTACCCAACATTTCAAGTCAGCAAGATTAAATATTTTTTTCTAACATGCTAATAGATTCAGAATAAGCCTTTTATTCTGTCAAAGCTTTAATATTATATCAAATTACTTCAGTATATTTTTGTAACTCAAAGTGGATAAATTGATAAAATTAATGTATGAGTAGAAGATGTCAAACCCAAGGGTGACACAGAAAGAAAATCTTTTAAAACTTGTGATTTAATTAAATTTCCATTCAGTACAATACTTATGATAGCATGTTTATTGCTCATTCCGTGGCCTGCTGTGCAGTGACACACAAGAGACAGTAAATATGGAATTAAATGCCAATAGGTTGCAGCTTTGTAAACACATAAAATGCAAAGTGGCATAAAAGCTCTTGAGTCCCGCTGATTCTTAATTGTCATCTGTAGCACGCTTTATTTTACATTTCTCTCAGCCCTAAGTACCTCATAAGAAAAATTATTAAAATCCTGAGATTCTTGATACCTCAAATTTGTCTTAAATTTGTTTATTTCACCTCACTACATACATGATTTTGTGTTTCTACAAATTAGAAAAACAAGAAAGTCTTGTGACCTTCAGTGAAATATAAACCCAACCTTTATGGATTTTTAATTTTTACATGAAAAATGCAGGTTTTTAAGAGCTACAGATTGGGCCTTGTGATAGGCAGTAAATAGTGCCAAATTAGACTTATTATTCCTAATATGAATGCTGTCAAGATCAAATTCTGAAATCCATCCGACATTTTCTCTTTGAATCCATCACAGCTTGTATTTCCTGCCACTTCAACTGCTACCCATCTGCATTTGCTCCCCAGTCGTCCTTGGTATGGGGTCTGCAGCTCCAGCCATGACAGATGATTGCCCTGTGGAGGTCTTTATGCTTTGGGTATAGTTCTCCCCTTTAAGTATTTCTAGTTTGTTTACAGAGGTATGCCACTATAGCCACACATTTATTACTATTTTTCTTTAAAAACATCCTACATCACCCTCCTCTGAAACTACCTGCTGCTCTGCACATCACTAACCAACTCTTGCCAACTGTTTTGTTTCATGGAAGTCCTTTAAACATCATGAAGTTAAAAACTCAGTGGACCTTTTGACCTGTTGATTACAAATATAGAAAGGATTTTTCCTTTCCTTTTCTCATGCCCTACACTTACTTTATTTTATTTTTTTGGTAGAAGGAATCAAACTCAGGACTTTATGCTTACCAGGCAAGCAATGTGCCATTGAACTATATCCTATCCACTGCACTTAATTTAAAAAAGTATATAATTTTACATATGAGTAGTGTTCCAGGCATTTAAGAAGCTACCTAACTTCCTGATTCTGAAACTGGAATTTAAGTGAGCAATAGGTTTTTAAAGATTCCTTTATCAGTTTAATAATAACAGCATAATGGGTATTTTGAATATTTCTTTACTCTTAGACCTTTCTAGTAAGAATTAAAAATTAGGACTAGAATGAACTTTTTGTTCCTATAAATTCCATGAGCAAATAGTTGCAACAACAGTCTTAGCATTTTTATATTAAATAAATGTTCTTGTCTGTTTTGCTTAAGACTCCTGTGACTTTGACCATTTTCTGTCCCCTAATTTCATGGATACAAAGATATAATGCATTGATTCATTATATAGAGTTAGATCACTCATATTTAAATATTTTTCAAAAAAAATGAAGTCTACAACTGTGTCTATTTTCTTGAAATGACTGTTTTCAGTTCATGCCGACATTTGGGCTGAACTCCTCAGTTAAGAGGATGCATTGCTGGACACAGGTATGAATCTATCCATATTCACAATAACTTTTGATTTTCTTGTTTGCACATTGACGTGCTTTATTATGAACTGATTGCTTTCTTGCAAGGCACATTTAAATGCAGCCAATAAATTATAACATTCCAAGTGTTTGTAACCATTTTTTTTATAGTACAACATCAGTCAGTGGTTTCACCAAATTATAGCTGCTAACAGTGGAACAAAATATTTTGCAATGTTAAACAAAGATGTCACTTGTAGATTATGAAGTTTATATCTAGAGAAGGCTGAGTCTGTTATGAGTTCTCTAAATATTTCAGTCTCATCATTAAGACAATGATATACTTTATTTCATTTCTAGTATTTTGTTACTTATAGCCCTAAACACAAATTTTGATACAGGGGAGTAAACTTCTGCTTTTAACATACTAATTCTGAGACAAATATGTGATAGTGACACTGAAATGGCAATTACAAAGATAATCTAAAGCCAAAAATTTCATAAATCAAACTTCATCTCTCTCTCTCTCTCTCTCCATGTATATATATATATATATATCTTTCTTTCTTTCTTTCTTTCTTTCTTTCTTTCTTTCTTTCTTTCTTTCTTTCTTTCTTTCTTTCTTTCTTTCTTTCAGGAATCAAACTGAGGACCTTGTTCTTGCCAGGCAGGTGCTTCTGCCACTGAGCTACATTGCCAACCCACAATAAACTAAACTTGAACTTAATCCTGCACTTGTTCATATCCCCAATTTAAGGACTATTAGATAATTTAATCAAATCAAAACGTTATGGCATTCATGAGAAATGCAATTCAAACAAAGAAGACAACAAATTTAAAAAGACAGGGGAAATATGCCTATTCTTATAGTGAAAGTTTTTGGCAACTGCCTCTCAATGACTGCAACACAAAGAACCAAAAAGAATAATATTTTTGAATCATATAATGAAAACTTTTGAACATGTTTAGACTCCTGACTTCTGACAGTAGCTCACCTACATAGCAGAATTCATACTGCATGATAATCCTTATATTTAACCATTAGAAGAATCATCAAAATGTTTCAAAAATCTCAAAATCATAGAGAGTATATGATCTGAGGACATGCAAACAAACCAGCATGGAATACAAAAAATATTGGACATAAGGTGTCTCAACTCTACTTCCTTTTTTGAAGTTTTTCTTAATCATGTATATGCATTGGGCAGTATTGCATTCTTCATGGACATTGGAACACGGACATTATGACTCTCCATTCACTTCTCACCTCCTTTTCCTCTCCAAGCTCTCCATCTCTCCATCTCTTTCTTTCTTGAGGGATACCTATCTCCTTGCTTCCTGTTATCTAGTCTTTGTTTTGTTTGTTTGTTTTTTGGCAGAACCCAGGATTGATCTCAGGCCCTTGTACTTCCCAGGGAAGCGCTTATGCCACTGAGCCATCTCCACAGCCCTGCAGTTTTTATTTTATTCTTTTTAAAATAAAATTCTCAGTTTATACAAAATGCATTGCTACTCTGCTATTAAGAACTCCAAACCTGAGTTATTTGTAAGAAAACGGTGCACCTTGGGACCGTAATGTTAAGCATAAGCAAAGTAAATCAGACTCACTACTTTCAATACCACATGGGACCTCTTCTAAGAAAGACTCAAGTCTATTTTCTTAGGCAATAAGACTGTCTATCTGAGATGTGCTCTTGAAAGACAGCCTAGTCGTTCTTTCCCCTACTCCATCCACACTATTGCACAAAATTTCTGCATATATGAAAAGAAAGAAAATAAAGTAGCATTTTGAAAACTGTACATGTAAATGATAGCCAGCAATTGTACTTTTAGACTACTTTTGGAAACATAATAGATTTCTAAAATCTAAAATACTGTCTCCAGTTTTTTGTGTTTTGCTTAAATGATATCTTGTTTTACTGCTCTGAAGTTGCACACATAAAAGATATATTGGGTATAATTTTTACCAAATATTCCTTAAATCATACAGAAAATCACTCTTTTCTCAAAGAACAATAGCAATGGAATGAAACTAAATTTATTTTTCCCCTGTACAAATCATAGTATGATTCAGAATAGCAAGGCAAAGCACACATACAGAAATTATTTTGAGCAGTTTCTTTCAGTGTGTCCCTTGCTTTCTCAAGGGCATTGCCAATCACCGCATGCACTGTTTAAACTGTGCTTACTGTACAGAGAAAAACAGCAACCTTGGTTCACTATCGAACTGATCACTGCCGCAGCACTTAACATTTATCAGTATTCTACCTGACCAGGGTTAGAAAAACGGATTGACAACAAATGTTTACCAAAAGTAAATGAATTTTCTGTACCTTTTTATGTTCTGCTTAAAATAACTTAAAATACTATGTAGTACTTCAAAAAATGAAATTTCATCTAATGAGAAACTTGGTACAGCAAGTGATCAGTAATACTGAAAGCGCTAGTTGCA
>PVKA01008952.1:0-57698 GCA_004027165.1 Ctenomys sociabilis
AAGTTAGTTGAATGTCAATGGAGTGCCCACCTTTGACAGGTGTAGACAAAGGAAGGGGTGTAGAAAGAAAAAATCATGATGTGTGTGTATAGACAGTACAGTTGGGATAGATAACGCTGTGCTTCTACATAATCCTATGAGAGGCAAGATCTGCACTAATGGTGGTTGGACAGGATATTATGTCGGCTTCTAGTACTACAGTCGTCCACTAGGAAAATAATTATTGAATTTTTGATATAATTCAGGTATAAAAAATAAGATAAGTAAGCAGCTACACTCTTAATTCACTGATAAGAGATATCTGCTAAAATAATATCTGTAAATACAACATCATGTATGTACCTTGTACAATACCAAAACATTATGAAAACAGTTTGCAATGTATTAATTTATCGAATCTGTATTGTTAAGGTGTCTGGAAACTGTCTAATTGACATTTGTAGTTCAATAAAATAAAAAAATAAAATAAAATAAAAAAACTCATGTGACTGTTGATCCCTCATTCTTTTCCTCTTGTTCTTCCAATCATCTTCCTTTTTTCTTTCTTTGTTTTTTTTTGTTTTCAGTTTTATTTTTAGTTTTTTCCCCATAATTTTATTAAAAAACAAATGGCAATAAGACAGTTTCAAATCAAATTAGTAGTACAGTGTCAATAATTAATACATTGGATATTATTTTCTTAATGGTTATTTGTTGTACAAGATGCAGACATGATATTCTATTTACAAATAGTATTAGAACAGATCCCTCTATTCATTGAATCAAGAGAATGTAGCTGTCTATCTATCTTAACTATTTTGAATATACAGATACAAAATGGTCATTCATTTGTATCCCCTTTTTTTGTTAAGTTTTGTCATATAAATATTATAGGTGTGTGATTTCAGCAAAATATTACAAAATAGACCAGAAGTCCATAATAGTATTGGATTTTCTGTATGTCTGGCAATGTCAGAAGTTGTTGACTTGAGTCTTTTACAGCTCAATATAATAATATGGCTTTACTTCTTATACTTCATTTTTATACTTTTCTGCTGAATGGTTAAGATCAAGATAAAGCAAGACTTATGTAACAAGAATTGTAGCTGTTGTATCTGATTAAGGTAAAACAAATCTCCTCAGGATTTATCCTGAGACCTTGTTTTGTAGTTTATAGTTCCTTTGTCAGTGTCAGCCATGTGGATGAGTCACGGTCATTGCTTGACCAATTTGCTCTTTGTGAAAGCCTGAGAGAATGTTTTCTCTCCATGTGACTGTCCTTAGGTACACTCTACATCATGGATCACTTTCCTTTTTGGCCTCGTAATCTCCTTGATCAGAAAATTTGGGACACAACTGAGTTGCATGATGTTATAATACAGGTTCCATATATCCTGAGTCTTAATTGACCTTCAAAGGTTAGGGCCAAAATGTTGCCTGTCCTTGTGGCCCTCCTTTTTCTCTAATTTTTGATCTGAAAACTTAGGCTAACCCTCCAGAAGAGAAGCTTATTGTCATTACCATGCAATCTAGGGTGCTGAGCTTAACCTCACTATCTGTCTGAATATCAAACATCTTCAGCTTAACATGGAACAGGTATTTTTCATCAAATATGTTAAACTTTAAATCCCCACAAAATATATCATAAAAAATTTAAAGAGTTAAAATATATTTTAAAAATAGGTATAAAAAATTATATATGTTTACACATAAGTTTAGAAATCTAACCATATACAGCATTGTGGCAGGACAGTCCCTCAACACTCTTTTTCCTGTCTCCTACCTTCATTCACCACCCCCCCTTTAAAAAAAAAATCTGCCCGGGAGACAGCATGGCAGCAACCAGCGTGTCATGACAAGCATCATGTATTCAGAAGACCAGAACGACAGGCATGAACCTACTATTACAAATTGCCATCTTCAGTGTAGCTGCTTAGTTCACAGGTATCAGCATATATAATTAGTCAGGATGAGAATCCTGCCAAATTAACTGCTAGATACAAAAATCTTCTAAAGATTCTCATCATTGCCTCACCCATCTTATACATGTAACTGTATGGCTTTGCCTTTGTCTTGTTTCTTAGCTCTTCTCCTTGCTCTCTCTTCATTGTCTAGTCTACAAGTTCTTGTTTTCCTTTTAATTGTGTTATACCTTTCTATTTGTAATTCTTCTTTTGAATTTTTACGCTGGAGACTGTATGATATTTCACATGTGGGTCTCGTTTAGTTCATTTATGAGTATACCTTCAAGTGGCATCCACATATATATGAAGGTTTCAAGTTTATCATTCTTTATAGCCGAGTAATACTCCATTGTATGAAAATACGACACCTTTTTCATCTGTTCCTGAGGTGATGGGCATCTTGTTTTTTTCTAAGATTTGGCTATCACAAATTGTGCTGCTATAAACATAGGTACACATATACACTATGCTATGATGCTTTCAGATCCTCTGGGAAAATTCCCAGTAGGGGGATAGCTGGACTGAATGGGATTTCCAGTCCTATTTTTGTGAGGAGTCTGCACACTGATTTCCATAATGGTTGGGCAAGTCTACATTCCCACCAGCAGTGGAGAAGGGTGCTACATTCCCACCAGCAGTGGAGAAGGGTTCCTTTTTCCCCACAGCCTCTCCAATATTTGTTGTTGTTTGATTTCTTTATGATAGACATTCTTTCTCAGGTGAGATGATATCTGTGTTGTTTTAATTTGCCTTTCACGATGGCTAGTGATGTTGACCATTTTTTCATATATTTATTCACTTCTTTAATTTCATCCTCTGAGAAGTGTGTGTTCATCTTGGATGCCCATTTCTGGATTGGGTCTTTAAAATTTGGGGCTCTAATATTTTAGTTCTTTATAAATTCTAGAAAGCAGACTTTTGTCTGAATGCTTATTTGTCAAGATTTTTTCAAAATTTGTGGGTTGTGTTTTCACTTTCTTGATAATTTTTTTGATGGACAAAAAGTTCTCAATAAGAGGAGATCACAGTCATCAATTCTTTCAAGTGTTATCCATGTGATTTCATGTTTGTTCATGAACTCTTTGCCTACCCCTACGTCTTCAAGAGTTCCTCCTACCTTCTTTTCCAGGAGATTTAGTATTTCTGTTCTAATGTTTAGATCATTAGTGCATTTTAAACTAGACTTTAACTTAGTGCATAGTGATAGATCTGGGTCAAGTTTTAGTTTTCAGCATGTAGAGAGCAAGTTTTTCCAGCACCATTTATTAAAAAGGCCATCTTTTTTCCAATGAGTATGTTTGGCCCTTTGTCAAAGATAAAGTGGCTGAGTATGTTTGTAGAGGCTTCTACATCTTCTAATCTATTCCACTGATTCTCAGGTCTATTTCATTGCCACAACTATGTTGATTTTATCACAGTAGCCTTGTAGTATAATTTCAAGTCAGGGATTATAATGCCTCCTGATTTGTCTTTGTTGGCCAGGATTGTGTTTTCTACTCTAGGTCTTTTCTGGTTCCAAATAAATTTTAGGAACAATTTCTCTAGGTCTATGAGGTATGTTGGTGGTAGTTTGATAGGCATTGCATCGACCTTGAATTTTCTTTGTCAGTAGGTTTTTTTTTATTACATCTCATAATTCATTGGCTGTTATTAGGCTATTGAGAGTGGTTATATCTTGTTGATTCAGTTTTGGTAATTCGTACCTTTCTAGGAATCTGTCCATTTCATCTGTGTCTTCTGTTCTGTGACAGTAAAGATTTTCAAAGTAGCTATTGATAATCTTCTGAATTTCCACTGGGTCTGTGGTGATTATACCCCCTGCATTTCTTATTGCATGTATTTGAAGTTTTTCTTTCCTCTTTTTGATGAGGTTAGCTAGGGGCTTATTGATTTTATTTAATCTTTCAAAGAACCAGCTTCTTGATTCCTTGAACTGTTTTCTTCATCTCAGTTGAGTTCATTTCTGCTGTAATTTTTATGATTTCTTCTCTTTTTGGGCTCTGGGTTTGGTTTGCTTTTCCTTTTCTAGATGTTGGAGGTGCAGCATTGGGGTGTTTATTTGTTTCCGTTCTGTTTTCCCAATGTGTGACTTCACAGCTATAAATTTCCCTCTGAGAACTTCTTTCATTGCATCCTATAAATTCCAATAAGTTGTGCTTGAATTTTCATTGAATTGTAGATATTGTTAAATTTCTTCTTTAATTTCATCTGTGACCCATTGATTGCTGTAGGGTTTTGTTTAATTTCCATGTATTTAGGGGATTTTTCTGGTTTCTTGCTTATTTCCAGTTTCATTGTACTATGGTCGGATAATATGCAGGGGATAATTTCTATTTTCTTGCCTGATTTATGGACTAGTATGTGGTCTGTTGTAGAAAATGACCTGTGTGCAGCTGAAGGAAATGTGTATTCAGCTGTGTTTGGGTGGAACACTCTGTATATGTTCATGAAGTCCATTTGTTTGAAGCTCTTGTTCAGTTCTTCTACTTCTTTGCTATTTTTTGGTATGGTTGACCTATATTTTTGGGATAAGGGACTGTTTAGGTCTCCTGTTAAGATTGTGGTCTTGGATATTAGATTTTTCATGTCCATTAATATTTGCCTTATATAGTTGGGTGCTCCTGTGTTTGGTGCATAGATATTTATGAGTGTTACCTCTTGCTCTTGAATTTTTCCTCTAACCAATATATAGTGGCCTTCTTTGTGTCATTTGATCATTCTTGGTTTGAAGGTGAGACTATCTGAGAACAGAATTGCTACTCCTGCTTTTTTCTGAGGTTCTGGCATGTAGTATTGTTTTCCTTCCGTTGCTTTCAGCCTATGAATTGCTTTATGAGTTAAGTGTGTTTCTTGTATACAGCATGTTGTTGGATTTTGTTTCCTAATCCACTGTGCTGGTCTTTTTCTCTTAATTGATGAACTGAGTCCATTTACATTGATGGGTATATTTGAGATGTATTGACTTAATGTTGATATATGGTTTACTTGCTGTTGTTTACTCCTTTTTATCCTGTGTTCAATTGTTTGCCCTATTTAGTTGGTTGCTTCTGTTCTTATTCATGGAGCTCTGGTCATTCTTGTTCCTCTCTAGAACCTCTTTCCCTGTGTAGGGATGGCTTTGTTATCGTGAAATTCTTAAGTCGTTCTTTGTCATGGAAGTATTTCACTTCTCCATCAAACTTGAAAGAGAGTTTTGCAGCATATAGTAGTCTGGGCTGGAATTTTTTTTTTTTTTTTTTTTTTTTTTGTATTGGACTTGAACTACTCTGCTCCATGCTCTTCTTGCCTTCAAGGTTTATGAAGGAATTCGGTCATAATGCTGATGGGTTTTTCTTTGAATGGGATCTCCTTCTTTTCTCTAGCAGCTTTCAGTATATTATTCTTGTGCTGGATTTCTGGGATCTTGACTATTATATATGTGCATGTGTTTTCAATTAGGTTGATGTTATTTGGCATTCTGTATGTTTTGGTTACCTGGATGCCAGATTGTTTCCTCGTATTTGGGAAGTTTTCTGCTATTACTTCTGCCCATATTTTTTAATGTCATTTGTATTGACTCCTTCTTTCTCATTAATACCCATTAGTCTCACATTGTTCATCTTTGCATCATCTTACAAGTGATTAATTATTCTTTCCTGCATCCTATTTGTTTTTAAGAGATCTCTTATTACCTTTTCACTAGCTGTACCAGCATCTTCAAGATCTGAAACTCTGTCTTTACTTTCACTCAAACAATTTTGCAAGATTGTGATTGAGATTTTAAGTTCCTCTGTATCTCTTTGACTGTTTCTTGTAATCTATTTCTTTCCTGTGTTGCTCATTCAAGGAATCCATCATTTTTCTAATCTCTTTGTCAATGTCTTCTTTATAAGCAGTTATTAATTCTTTTACTGCAGAGTTTTTTTTCAGATTGGGTTTCCTCCATATGTTTCTGTATTTTATTCTTTACCTCAGATACTATGTATTTAGAATTTTCTTTTGTTTTTTCAGACATCAATTCTGCTGAGTTTCTCTATAGCTTTCTGCTGTTGCTTATTTACTTCCAGTGCTATTAATTCATAGATTTCAGCTGAGCTATATCCTCTGCCCTTGTTCTGGCTGGGCATTGGGTTTCCTCCATATGTTCTACATTTGCTTCTTTAGTTCAAATGCTATTAATTCAGAGATTTCTTTTTTATTTCCTATCTGAGTTCCTCTATACCTATCTGCAGTTGTTTCTTTTTTCTTTCTTTTTTTTTTTTCAGATGCTATTCATTCATTTATTTCAGCTGTGTCATTCCCATTTTTTTTTTTCTGTGCTATTGTCCTCTGTACTTGTTACTGGTGGGCTTGGACTCTGAGATTGTATTTTGTTCCTTCTTATTGTCATTTTGTATAGCACTGTCTTCTGACCTTTGTTGTAGAGCTTTGGTGTAGCTATAATCTTAGCTTCTACTGACATTCAGGTGTAGGTCTAGAAAGTTTGAATTTATCCAGTTGTGCCTGGCTTAGGTCTGGCTGCTGTGCTCAGCTCCTTCCTGCCGAAGCCCTTGGGAGTGAACCTGCTGTGCCACTCTGGCAAGATGTCTTTCTCCTGGATTAGGTGGGTGGTTCTCTCCCATACTCTGTCTGCAAGGACTACAGCTTCAGAGTTTCACCCTAGGCCTGTATGCTAGGCCTGAGCTGCATCTGAAGGGGACAAGAGGACTAGGGGATGGGGGAAGCTCTCTTACATACTCCCTGGGCCTGAGATAGTGCTGGATCTCGAACTGGGCAGAGATTCTCACTCACTGGGTGTGTGTGTGGGGGGTGGCAGTTGAGTGGTGGGGATTCCCAAGTGCATGGAATGTGGTCTCACTCACAATGTGCCTGGGTTTGGACCAGAGAAGTCCTGTTGGCTCAGGGTAGCTGGAAGCCGTCCCACACACTCCCAGGGCATGTGGTAGGGTAGATATGTGGGTCCCATGAACATGGCAGAAGTTCTCACTCACTTGGCAGGTGTGGGGGGGCAGAGTGGTAGGAGGGGTCCCAAGCGTGCAGAAGGGGGTCTAACTCATGGCGTGCCTGGATTTGGACCGGATAGGTCCCACTGGCCCAGGGTAGCTGAAAGCTGTCCCACATACTCCCCGGGCCTGGGCTAGGGTGGATCTCCAGATTGTTTAAAGAAAACTCTTTATTCAAGAAATGCAAGTTAAAACAACATTGAAATAGCCATAAGAATGGCTATCATGCTACAACCACTATGGAAATTAGTGTGGAGACGCCTCAAAAAACGAGGACTGGAAATCCCATTCAATGCAGCTATTCCCCTTCTGAGAATTTTCCCAAAAGAATTAAAAACATCATACCATACTGATATACTTGGACCCATGTTTATAGCAGCACAATTTGTTATAGCCAAATCTTGGAAACAACCAATATGCTCATCATTTGAGGAATGTATGAAAAAGGTGTCGTATTTTCATACAATGGAGTACTACTCAGCTATAAAGAAAGCAAACTCAGAGCCTTTATAGGTAAGTGGATGCAATTAGCATCACTCATAAGTGAAATAAATCAGACCTACATATGTAAATATCATATTGTCTGTCTAGTATAAGAACCTAAAAGAATAAATAAAACCTGAAAGGTACAATAGATATAGTAAAGTGGAAGGAAACTAAAGTTAAGGATTAAACAATGAAGATGAGGGAAAGAAGACAAAGGGAAGAGGGAAAAATGTGCAAGTATATACACGTTTATATATATAAACGTGGCTGAGATTACTGCACTCATAATTTCCATCAGTGTTTTGAAGATAGCAGTTGTTTATCATGTTCACCTTGACTCACTTTGTATTCTGATGTCTTCAATCTGAGCAACTAACTTGAGGAGAACAATACCCATGGCTGAATTCTTCTCATCTTGGTATTCTTCCTCTTCTTCTTCTTCTTCTTCTTCTTCTTCTTCTTCTTCTTCTTCTTCTTCTTCTTCTTCTGCTTCTGCTTCTGCTTCTGCTTCTGCTTCTGCTTCTGCTTCTGCTTCTTCTTCCTCCTCCTCCTCCTCTTCTTTTTTTTTATTTTATAAGGTGTATGGTGTCTCACTGCATAGATCACACATGTAGTGATCCTCCTAGTTACAGCCTTCCAAGTGCTGTGATTGATTATAGGCTTGTACCACCACACCCAGTCTCAACTGCTGTCTCAGTATGCCCCAGGTTTATAGCCAGTACAGCAGGCCTGGGGATCAAACTCTTAGCGCCTGTGTCTGCCTAAGCAGGTGCTTTAATCCGCTGAGCTATTTGGCTGGCTCCACCTTGGTCTTCAAACTGTGTACCCTCTCTAATGTCTTATCAATTGTTATACTCTCTAAAATAAATTAAAATAAAAAAAAGACAATGGAGAAAACTAAGATTTCTTGAAAGCAAGCATTGCTATTCAGTTGTTTACCCAGTATTACATAACTGTATCTTTTAACCTGAGCAACAGATTTGACAATAAAAATAGATACTATAACAACCATTGATAGTTAGCTATTTCTGTTTTGAAAATCTGTAACATACATATTATTGTATGATACCCTGTTTCTATCTTTTTTCTATTTGTTTTTCCTTCTGTTTTTACTCTTCAAAATAAAATCAAATTAAAAAAATAAAGAAAACTCTTAGTAGTAATCTTGTGTTCAAAAAAAGTCATGTGCACCAGCGCCTAGTAACAATCTGAGCCCTCAGCAGACTAATGTGATTGGGTAGGCAGAGTGCACTGGCCAGGGTTTGAGTCCTGGCTTGCTGTGCCAGCCCAGCTCCCAGAGCATTTTGGGACAGTGATTGAGGCTGCGTGTGGTGGCTGAGGCCTATCATCCCAGTGCTTTGGAGGCTGAAAACAGGAGAAGCACTATGAGTCCTATCCATGTACTCAATACATAGAAACAACACAAAAAAATAATTTGAGCTTAATAAATAAATATGAATTTTAATTTTGGGCTTCATTTTAAAGGCACGTGAAAGTCAATAGTGACTGAGAAAGTCTTGTAGTTTCATCAGAAACAGAAACCTAACGGAGGTAAGCACTAATGAAGGGAAACTAGTCATGTAAAGAAATAATATTATTGGCTATGGATATAGCTCAGTGGTCTAATTGCCTGCCTGGCAAGCACAAGGACCAGGGTTAGATCCCTCATACTGCATGCTGTGCTGGCCCTGGAACTGCACTGTACTGGCTACCAAATCCAGATGTGGTGGTATACACCTGTAATCCCAGAGCTGGATAGGCTGAGACAGGAGGATCACTATGAGTCGGAGCTGCATAGCAAGACTGTACTAAATAAAGAAATAAAAAGATTTACTCTTGAAGACATAGGGGTATGCAAAGAGTTCATGAACAAAAATTAAATTGCATGGGTATTACTTGAAAGAATTAACAACTGGGACACCTTTTATTGAGAAGTTTTTGCACATCAAAAGAAATTACCAACAAAGTGAAAAGACAGCCCACAAATTTAGAAAAACATTCTTAACTAATAAGTACTCAGATAAAGTTCTGCTCCCTAGAATTTATAAAGAACTAAAAATTATTAGGGCCACAAAATTTAAAAACACAATCCAGAAATGGGCATCAGAGATAAACACGTACTTCTCAGAGTATGAAATTAAAGACGTGAATAAATATATGAAAAAATGGCCCACATTACTAGCCATCCATGAAACAAAAATTAAAGCAACACTGTGATACCATCTCACCCCAGAAAGAATGTCTATCATAAAGAAACCAACCAACAACAAATGTTGGAGAGGTTATGGGAAAAAGGGAACCCTTTTCACTGCTGATGGGAATGTAGCACCCTTCTCCACTGCTGGTGGGAATGTAGACTTGCCCAACCATTATGGAAATCAGTGTGCAGACTCCTCACAAAAATAGGACTGGAAATCCCATTCAATCCAGCTATCCACCTACTGGGAATTTTTCCAGAGGAACTGAAAACATCATATCATAGTGATATATGTGTACCTATGGTTATAGCAGCACAATTTGTGATAGCCAAATCTTAAAAACAACCAAGATGCCTGTCACCTTGGAATGGTTGAAAAAGATGTTGCATACTTATACAATGGAGTATTACTCAGCTATAAAGAATGATAAACTTGAATCCTTCATATTTAAGTGGATGCCACTTGAAGATATACTTATAAGCAAAGTAAATCAGACCCACATGTGAAATATTGTTCCGTCTCCCTAGTATAAGAACTCAAAAGAAGAAATACAAATAGAAAAGTATAACACAGTTAAAAGGAAAGCATGAACTTGAGGACTGAACAATGAGAAGCGAGCAAGGAGAAAAGCTGGGAAACATGACGGGCAAAGCCATACATTTATATGCATAAGATGGATAAAGCAATGATCCTGAGAAACATCAGCAGGTTTTTCAAACTAGCAGTTAATTGATAGGACCCTGATTAATTATATATGCTGATACCTATGAACCAAGCAACTGCACTGAAGATACTAATGTGTAATAGAAGAGTCACTCTTGGAATGCCTGTAATTCTGGTCATCTAAGTATATAATTTTTGTCATGACATACCAATTATTACTATGTCTCACAAGTAAAAGGTTTTTTCTTTTTTTGTAAATTAAGGATATTAAATGAAAAAAAAACACAAGAAAAAAAAATGTCATAGGACTGTCCTGCTACAGTGCTATATATAGTTAGATTTCTAAATTTCTTTGTAAAAATATCTGTTTATTGCTATTTTTAATTATTTTTTCCTTCATATTCTGTGGCGACTTAAAGTTTAACATATCAATACTTGATGGAAAATGCCTGATCCATGTTATGCCTATGATGTTTGATACTTAGACAGATAGTTAGGGTAAACCGGAATGTTGCAGGGTAATAATAAGCTTCTCTTATGGAGGGTTACCAACCTAAGTTTGCAGATCAAAATTGGAGAAATGGAAGGGCTTCAAGGTCAGCCAAAATTTTGGCCCTAGCTTTTCAAGGTCAGTGAAGACTCAGGACATAGGAGAACCTGTACTGTAACATCATGTAACTCAGTTGTGTCCCAAATTTTCTGATCAAGGAGATTATGGAGCCACAGAGGAAAGTGATCAAGAATGTAGACTATGCCTAAGGAGAGTCACATGGAGAGAAAACATTCTCTCAGGCTTTTACAGAGAGCAAATTGTTCAAGCAATGGCTGTGACTCATCCACATGGCTGACACTGACAAAGGATTTACAAAGTGTTCTACGGGGTTACAGGATAAGGGACGTGAGTGACCTTATCGTTACAAAAGTTAAATTTCTTGTTATATAAGTCTCACTTTATCTTGCTCTTAACCATTCAGCAGAAAAGTATAAAAATGAAATAAATAATGTAAAGCCATATTTATATGCTGAGCTGTGAAAGGCTCAAGTCAACAACTTCTACTCACTACTATTGTACTGCTGGACTGTGTTGGATTGTTTTGCTGAATTCATGTACCTATAATATTTAGATGCCAATGAAATACCAGTCTCTGACAGGACTATAGAGAAAAAGGGGATACAAAGGAAGAACATTTTGTATTTGTATATACAGAATAGTTAGGAAAGATAAACAGCTACTTTCACTTAATTCAATGTGTAGAAATATTTGTACTAATAGTGTTTGGACAGGGTATCCTGTCTGCTCCTTATACTATGGATAACCACTAAGAAGATAACAATGTACAATGTATTTAATTTTTTAAATTATCCTATTAATCAGTTTTTATACTGTCTCATTGCTATTTGTTTATCAATAAAGTAAAAAAAAAGGGGGGTGGCAGGGAGATGGCTGAATAGAATACACACTTTCCTGGCAAGTGCAGGAGCCTGAGTTCAATCCCCAGTTACACACACACACACACACATACACACACACACACACAAATAAATAAATAAATAAATAAATAAAGAACTTAAAAGATGTAAAAAAATATTATAAGCAGTTTTAAATAAGCTTTCAACAAAGCTAATTGGTTGGAGTAATGAGGGCTCCCTATGTTCTTTATAAAGCTGACAATGAGAAAGGCAAGATGATCACTTTGGTCAGCTGGTTACTACCTAATAATATCAATTATTTTCAGTTGTATTTTTATAAAGGTTTGATTGTGAGTTTTCCTGGCTATATTTGTTAATATAATAACATGATTTAATTGACTATTATTTAAACTTATCAAATGTAGGTGCAAAAATAAAAAGCTATTATTTTAGGGAAAGCAAAATTGAATATTTTGAAAAGATTCTGAGCACAGCCTCTAAAAAACCCCATGAATGGGAGTGGGGTTATAACTCAGTGTAGAGTAGCATCTTGACATAAGGATTCCCTTTTTTTTGTTTCCTCACTTATAAAGTGAAAAATACTGTAAAAACCACAAGGTTCTTTTCATTTATAACTTCTGATAAGTTGATTTTCTTCATTAGTTACTGGTCTCTATTTGAGCTAAGATAAAATGAAAAGAAAGAGAAAGAAGTTATTCTTAGCAAAGGCAATGTGTGCCTGTATGGAAAACATGAAAGCTTTTGACATAATCATCGTGTTCCAGGGCCTGCTCCTTCAATTTTGAATGCCAGAAATTGTACTTTTTATCACATTTAGTAAAATTTACCCTTTGAAAGCTGATTTAAACTAACAAAATAGAATGTCTGTTTCATCAGGAACTAATCAAGCTCCAGATCTTAGGGACAAGCTTATGGAAAATGTTTAAAGAAAGTCAAAATGCAAATGTGGTTTGTGGGGATTGAGGGAAGATCAGAACTCTCTTGGAGCTGAGACAAAGATTTCTCTGGATTGCTAGTATTTATTGTATTTCAAACGAATTGGAGGAATATGAGGGAAAACGAAGGGAAAAGCTGAGGCAAAGGCAGGAAACTGAGCAAGACCTTGTGAAAGAAGGGATCAATGCTAAGCAGTAAGTATTGCTAATTGGAACAACTTTTTGATCTCTTAGTTTGAGAGTTAAAGCTCTGGAATAAAGCCCATGTCTTTGGCTTCCTTGGCTGTGGCGTTATCTTGCCTTCAGAGCACTGTGGTCATCAACTTAAACCTTACAAAACAAGTTTAACATTAAAAAAACAAAACAAAGAAACAAACAAAAAATACCCTAAGATATCATGGCATTCCCTTTTTACCATGCAACAAGTCTAGTCACACAGTACAAATAAAAATCAGTTTCTTGGGCAGACTAGAGATGCAGTAACAAAGCATAACTATCCCTTTAACGTCTCATCTCACAAAGAGTAACACTTATTATTGGGGGCATAGATAGACTGTTACAGGAAGTGGAGATGTTCTGTATAAGAATGATGCTTATATGATACCTAAGTTTTTATTGAGATAAGTACATGAAAATAAGACAAGATTTGTAACATTTTCAGAAAATTACAAGAATAAAAATTCTTAAAAAGAAAAGAAGAAAACCACATTTGACTCTTTTACTAAATAGTTTGGACATAGTTGAAAACAGTATACTAGATGATAGATTGCAAAAAAAAGCTAAATAAAGCACAGATTGGTTGTAGTGAGACACTGTGATTTATAAAACATTGGAATCTCAGAAGAAAAGAGAAGCAAAGGGGGCAGAAGAAACATTTAAATGGACAGTATGGCCGAGGATGATTCAAAATGATGAAAGATATTAATCTTCAGATTCAAGAACCACACAAACTTGCAGATTTCCAGAAGTATAAGATATCTATACATATAGTGACTTCTGAAAATTAAAACCAAGAACCAAATACCAATAATAGTTAGGATTAGTAGGGTGGAAAATTCAGAATACTTAAAAAATTGATAGTTACACTAATGAGTAATTTATTCTTAAAAAAAGAAGATAGAAAATAATAGAATGACATGTTTAAAATGCTGAGAGAAAATATCTAACAACACAGACTTTTATATCCTGAGAAAATATTCTTCTAGAATTAAGATGTAAAAGACTTTTTAGTAGAAAAAGCAGTAAGCATTTGTCACTAGAAAATTCATACAAGAGGAAATACAAAGATAATTCTCCAGGGAGAAGAAAAAGGAAGCCAGCTGGAATCTCAGAGATGCAAAAAATAATGAAGCACAATAAAAAGTTTTGGTATCTAGATAAATCTAAATAAATACTGATGGTTTAAAACTGTAAATTAATTATGTCTTGTGAAACAAACATTTGTAGACTTAAATATGTAATTATATTGATACATTGAAATTAAAGTGATTCTTGATACTTGTCATTATCTAGGAAAATGGTAAAAATACCAATTTATGTTAGATATTACTGGGTCAAGGATGCATGTTGCAATTTCTAAGGTAACTGCTAAAACAACAGTAAAATAGAATACAACTCCAAGCGAATAGAGGGGAAAATTGAATAATAAAATATATTCAAAACAAACTAAGGAAGAAGAGAAAAAGTAATTCTGAGTAGTTTGTACAAATAGAAAACAAATAATAAGACAGCAATTTTAATTCTAGGGAAACTTATTTACTAAGGTATCTATCTCAGTTTCTCTCATTCCTGGGACAAATACCTGACATTCAAAATTAAGGAAGAAAGGTTCATTTAGCTTACAGTTTGTTTAGGTTTCAGTCTATACTCAGCTGGCTCCAAGGCAGAGTGGCACATGGGAGAGGGCAACAGTTCATGGTGGTGAAAAACGGCAAAGAGAAAAATAGCAGCTGTGGCTTCTAGCAAGCCCCTCTCTCCTCCTTACATTTATTTATTTATTTTTTATTAATTTCATTGAGAAACAAATAGCAATGAGACAGTTTCACAGCAGGTTACTAGGGCAGTTACAATAATTAATATATCGCATATCATTGTCTTCGTAGTAGTTATTCATCGATACAGGCATAATATCCTGTCCAAACACTATTAGTACAAGGCTTCTCATTGAATTAAGAGGAAGTAGCTGTGTATCTATCCTAACTATTTTGTATAGACAGATACAAAATGGTCCTTCATTTATATCCCCTTTTTCTGTTTAGTTTTGTCAGAGATGGGTATTCCATTGCCATTTAAATATTGTAAGTACATGAATGCAGCAAAATAATCCAATATAGTCTAGTGGTCCATAATAGTAGTGGGTTATCCATAGGACTGGCAATATCAGAAGTTGTTGATCTGAGCCTTTTACACCTCAGCATATTAATATGGCTTTACTTTATATATCTCATTTTTACATTTTTCTGCTGGATGGTTAAGACCAAGATAAAACAATACTTATGTAAAAAGAAATGTAACTTTTGTATCTGACAAGGTCAGTCAAATCCCCTCAGGATTTACTCTGATACCCTGTACTGCAGTTTGTAGATCCTTTGTTAGTGTCAGCCATGTGGATGAGTCATGGCCATTGCTTGAATAATTTGCTCTTTGTGAAAGCCTGAGAGAATGTTTTCTCTACATGTGACTCTCCTTAGGCACACTCTACATCCTCAATCACTTTCCTCTGTGACCCCATAGTCTCCTTGATCAGAAAATTTGGGACACAACTGAGTTACATGATGTTACAGAACAGGTTCTCCTATGTCCTGAGTCTTCACTGACCTTGAAAGGCTAGGGCCAAAATGTTGGATGTCTCTACAGCCCTTCTTTTTCTCTGATTTTTGGTCTGCCAACTTAAATTGTTAACCCTGGAGAAGAGAAGCTTATTATTATACTCTTCAACATAGATAGTTGAGCTTAACCTCATTTTCTGTATGATTATCAAACATCTTAGACAGAACATGGAACAAGTATTTTGTTCTCCTTACATTTTAATGCTGATTGCTCACTCCAGGGCAGTGGCAACACTTATACCCATAATCTCCACATTGTATCAAGAATTAATTGCAAACTCTAGAAGCTACTGCATGAATGTATGAGGCTTTAGGGGGACAGCTATACACAAATCATAACAGTGTCATAGTTTGGAGTTTTGCAATTGGAAGAATACAATACAGGACACATATTTTACAAGATCATTGATAGTAGTCACCCAAAGAATCATACACAAAGAGTGCAGGAAATCTGTCCATGTACTAAAGACTAAGTGCTCCATCTGAAGGCCTGAATCTCTCAGTATTGTGCTGAATGAGTCCAGCTGAAGAGCTAAAACTCAAAACAATGCCTCTTACAAGTTCAACTTGGAGGCCTGAAGCCTAAACAATGTTTCGTGAAGGACTGCAAAGAGTCTGTGCTACCAGGCTGAACTGGAGCCAGGAAGCAATGATCAAAGTGAGAACCAGAGTTTTCCCAAAAAGTACCACAACCATCCTTAGCAACAATGATGTCTTGAGCTGCAGTGATGAGGAAAGCTGAGTTCCCATCAGGAAAACCAACGTACCAAGCTTCTTCAGGAGACTGAGCAGTATACCATCTTTCCCCCTGGAGCCCGGAAACATGCTCATAGTGAGGACGAGAGATCCCCCAAAATGAACTATAGCCATTCTCAGTGACAATAAAATTCTGAGCTCCTTTGACAATGAGAGAAACTGAGTTCATCAGGAAAACCAGCATGACAAGCTCCTCCAAGAGGACCAACAGCTCCTTACAGCTTCTAATAGCTTTTCTTCTCCAGTTTTGCCTCTTACAGCAATAATCTTCATGTGGGTTTCTAACACCCAGCACCATCCTAGTTCAGTTCAGCTGAGTTATACAAGTTGACTACCAATTTTCAACCCACTACATAGCGGTTGTCCTCAGAAGAAGCCTTTGGTGCTCTTCTCTAGTATGAATATGTCCTGTTGTTGATCCAGCTCAGACCTACTGAACCTTCTCTGCCAGTTATGCAGGGGTGCAGGGAATCATTAGTTTTCCTTGGCTTCCTCCTTGAATAAACCTGCACAGGAAGCCCAGTAATCACTGGAAGGCTGTTTTATGTGGATGCCATCAAAGGCAAATAGAAGAAGCAATGTTCATGTGTATTGTCCTTCTAAGGTGGAAAGCTGATGTGTGCACAGATAGAAACATTTGTGTTGCTCAGTGAGAAACAGTCCTAGCAACATTATGAGCACCACAGGAACAGTTTCTCCTAAGTTAATACAATACAGTACATTGTTTCTTTTAGACTAAATGTGAGATGAACCCTTGGGCTGTGGTAATATAGTTGTTTTCTGATGCCAGTCTATTATTCAATTTTGTCTCACTCTGAGCCAGTGTTCATTTAAGCGTATGTTTTGTATGTGTTCCTTTTGTAAGTGTACCTTTTATATTGACCTCTCCATCCTCACACTGTCTTCTCTCCTCCTCCATTTGGCAATCAAACCAACCAGCTGCAGGGCTTGTCCTCTGTGGAATTTTTCCCTCCTTGGGCCCTGTCTGCTGGCCATCTGCAATAAATAGTGCTTGTCACCTTGTATTGCGATGTTTAGCTCTGTCTTCTCAATAGATTTTGAATTTTTTTAAAGAAGTTCTGTGTCATCGTATTTGCATTCTTACTATCTAAACTTAATAAAAGTTTACTAAATGCAGACATAATGAGTTAACAAATAAGCAGATGGTTGGTTAACTTTGCCTCCGTGGGGCTCTATTACTAAGATCACCATTTGGGTGTTCTACTCAGCACCCCTGATTGCATGCTAGTGTTAATGAAAATGTCTGCTTGGGCACACTGAATTTATAATCTGTAATTGACTCTAAATTGAGTTTATAATTGCTTTTATAATGCTGCTGCAGTCATGGTCATTCCTAATGCTGACTTTCCAGATGTGTGTCATAACCTTAATTTTCAACTTCACCCTATTTTTGTTAAGTGACACAAAAGGGAAGGATAGTATGAGTTGAAAATTCTGAGCAACAACTTTAATTTGGTATATAATAGAGCCCCCCCCCCCAAAAAAACTCAAACCAAACCAAAATAGTTCTAAGTAAGATTAAGTCCAGGACCACAATTAGCTACTAATTAAGTTCAGTAGCTCAGTACTAAAACAAATGAGGGAGCACAGAATTACCAGAAAATGGGGAACCTAGTTCATCCCATTGCCTCCAAGCCCTTTGCATTCAGAACATGTAGACAATCACAGTATATCGCTGTTATCTGTAGTGCTCTGGCATGGGTGGATGAGGCTATTGGCTACCCAGGCCGCCGTGCTGAAGGAGATGAAGGTCTCAGCACAGTCAGAATCCCATTTTTGGACTGCTGGAGAGTGAAGTTTAGCAAGAGGGAGTAGAATATACCTTCAAAGACTTGTGGTCCTCAACTTCAGCCAAAGCTAACACACAGAGAAGGGTTCAATTTAAATTTTAGATCTAGTGGCATAGAAATGGAAGGTGAATATACTGGAGTCATGCAGGGGGTGGAGGTAATGGGACTTGGATAGGAGACAGATGTGTTGGAAGACACAGTCTGTATAGGGGCCAGGTCTTCACTTGCATGGCTGTGCAAATCAGAGGCGTCAGGGAGCACAAGGAAGGCTGAGCTGGGAAGGAGAAGGTGAGTGCAGCTTTGGGTGGCCGAGTGTATAGTTTTGTGGTATCTGCAGATTAGGACCTGAAAAGGAGAGCTGGATATGAGCAAGTGGAGCCCTGAGACAGAACCAGTGTAGATGGAGTGTGGGACCACATTCATGTGCAGTTTTTGGAGCTGTAACATCCTGTGAGGTAGTGCTCATTGAGTGTTTACAGGCAGGTACAGGTTCCACGGGCCAGTTAGCTGCTGGTGATTGTGATTTTGCCTTTGTTAGTCTTCCCAGCCCATGTTGGCCACACATTTGGCCTTTGGAGTGGTCAGCATTAGTGCCAAAGGGAGCCTAACTCTCAGCTGTATTCCTCAGCAAGAAGGAAGTTCCAGGATATGGGCCTGAAGGGCCAGGGCTGGCAAGGGATACTGGAGGCCTGGTGTCCACAAGCCCTGAAGGTAGTGATTAAGGTGTCTCATAGGCTTCCCAGTGGGTGGCCCTGGTTTGGGCTCTGGTCTCTTGAAAATCTTGCAAATCTTTTTAAAAAGGAATTTTTGGGTACTACCAATTTCCCAGTAGATGAGTGGCCTTGAGCTGGCCTCTTACCAGAGAGCTTGGGCATTAGAGGAGCTGTGTGAGAACCTCACCCTTTACTCACTTTGGGGCTGGAGGGTGATGACCACTGTGGATGGAAGCCTTTGCTGGCCAGGCCATGGGCCTCCTGGCCTTGTGTATGGCCCTGCACTGTTCCACATGGGAGCCACCTGCTGCAGGTGCCTATCAAGGCCTGGAAGTGCGACTGGTGCTGTGGAGGACCTGAAATTGTAATAATATTTACTTTAAATTTAGGAACCTATACTTGCTTCAAGTATGAGAAAAATTATAGATCTGTTTGGAGCCACTTGATTAGGTTTCTACTTTTCTAAAGATAAATTTTGCAAAATCTGCAATCAGAGCAAGTATTTCTGATAAATATTTGGCCTTTAGATGGATGAATGTTGTAAAACATACAATACACAACAGTTCAGAATACAGTATTGATACAAAATATCTTATTAATAATTTTTTATTGATTATATGTTGAAGTGATCACACTTGGATATATTAGGTTAAATAAAATGTGGTATTAAAATTGAAAGTTTGGGTTTATTTCAAAGTGTAGCCATATTTCTAAGACAAAATAGTCCTTGGAGTTTTTAATCTCCATTCAATGTTTATGAACCATGTCTACCTCATTGGTTAAGAATAGTAACGATAGACATTTTAAAATGAAACCTTGAAGGGTAGAGGTAGAGGATAAATATTATAAATGAAGAAACAGAAAAACTGCATATGAACAAGAGGAAAAGGAAATTCTAGATGAAGAAAGTGATGCAGATCAATAGGAGACAGACAGGCCCCTAATGGCAGCTGAAGTGGCAGCCACAGCCCACAGACAGGAGAGCTGTCCAAGGTAGTGCCTCTCCAGACAAGCCACTTTGCTGTCTGGGACAGGGACTACATTGGGAGCTGAGGACAAATAGTGCTTATCGAGCACTAGCTACTTGCCTAAGCCTTTCATTTAATATTTCATGTTTCACAGCAATTCCACAAGGGTAGATTCTGTTATTTCCCTGGTTCTGCAGGTGGAGAAAGTTAAATACAGTAGGATGCATCTTTTTTTGTTGTTGTTGTTAGCTCTCATTTATTCAGTGACCAGTTTTTGTTTAACATGACTCAGAGATCTCATGATATAGCTACTGGACAGTGAACTGTATATGATGGAGTGTCACTGGATGGTGAGAATACATTCTGAGAACTTCATTGTTTGACAATGTCATTGTTGCATGAAACTGATAGCATGTATTTCATACATACCTATGTAGTAGAGGTCATACAGTTCAGGATACCTGATTTAGTCAAAAGGCTGCTGCTGCCATGCCTTGACACGTTTTTACAGTAAATTTTTTAAGTAGGAGTATATGCCAAAATAACAACACAAAATACAGTACATAAGTGAGTATATTTCCATGCATAACTCAGCATGGAAATAATGTCAGGGATTAGAGAGGTAAGGATTTGGAGTAATTTTTTTTTAGATATTAAGATATACTGAGACTTTTGAGCAATGAGCAGTATGATAAAAGTGTTGAGTAATCCTAGTCTGAAAGGATGGGGAGAAGGTAGGAGGAAGCAAGCAAGTGTGATCCCAACTGAGCAAATGGAAAACAGTCCAGGGTCGTGTGGCGAAAAGCTAGTAGGTGGGGAGAGGTGACATAGGGCACAGGTACAGGAGATGAAGGACTGTGACCTCCAAGTGAGGAACACCAAAATCAGGTTATCCTGGTGAGGAGCTGCATGGAGATTCAGCTTTGTTTTTGAGTTTGAGGGATGTTAAGTCATTCTGGCCTCTGAGTTGTTACTTTACTTGGTATTCTAAATTTAATATTTTAACATTATTTTCAATTTTTTATTATCTAAAAGAATGTAAACAGTAAAATAAAAAACCCAGAACATTGGAAACAATACTGAAATTCACCATTAAATTTATTTTATGCATATCCCTATTTTTAACATAGGTGGCAACAATGATCTCTATATTTAAATTTCCTGTTAATCTTATATTTGCTATAATGCATTTTCTTGTTATAACGATTAAATGAATATTATATTATAATATATACTTATGGATAATATTTTATACTGTAGGCTATCAGACCAGGATGAAGAGGGCAAGACCACGCAGGAATGCATCATGTCCAACCCCACCTTTTCTATGGTGGCAGTTCAACGGGAAGACAGTGGAATAATCTGGGAGACCAGTTCAAGTAGATCTTCTACTCCATGGGTCTCAGAAGAGAGCCAGACTTCTGGAATGTGTAGTTTGGAAGGATCAACTGTGAGTTCTCCTCCAGGAAGTGTTTCCTTTACTGTGGATGAAGTTAAAAAGGTTAGGAAAAGAACTCGTAAATCAAAGCATGGCTCACCACCATTGCATCAGAAAGGCAGCAAAAAAAGAAATTCTTTTGAACACCAAGATGTTCCATCAAACAAAAAAGACAATCCTTTAAGTTCAGAAAGCCAAGCAGGAAACACGGAGAAAGAGAAGTCATCTCTTGGCCTTTATGATAAAACAAGAAAAAAGAAGACCACCTCAAATGTTTCCCCTATTACTGGGGCAATATACAAAGAACACAAACCACTAGTGTTAAGGCCAGTCTACATAGGAACTGTGCAATATAAAATTAAGATGTTTAATTCAGTTAAAGAAGAATTAATTCCTCTGCAATTTTATGGAACATTGCCTAAGGGTTATGTCATTAAAGAAATACATTACAGGAAAGGGAAAGATGCGTCCATTAGTCTAGAACCAGATTTGGACAATCATGGTTCTAACATAGTTTCCAAAACAAGTAAATTGATCACCCAAAGCACAGAAGATGATAAAATGGGAGAGCGTGGTCCCCCTTGGAGAGATGTGCTTTCCAAAGGATCAAAATCTCTGAGCTCATTATTTCATCATGAAGACAGAGAAAAAATTGATGTTGAGTCCTCACTAAAAACCACATCTGCAACTGGACACACAGCCTCCTGTTACTCAAGTAATGACATGGCAGAACAAACAGTGTTACTCAGACCCCCACAGGCAGAGCCACAACACTCAGGTGATGAGGCAAAAGCCCATGAGATGGAGCCTTTCTCTCTCCCTCCTGAGGTATCAGCAACTGGGTTCCTTGAGACAGCAAAGGTAGAATCTGAGGCTGAGGCAGAGGCAGCTGTCAGTTCAGAGATGGACTTGTCAGTCTCCTCAGCCTTGGTAGATGAAGTTATGCAAGAAGCCATGGGTTCTGCTGACCATGTCATGTCACTAGAGGCAGAGAACAACTCACTGGGGACAGGCCTACTGGCCCAGTCACTATCTACCCAGGAAGGCCTTGAGCCAGGCAAGGAAAAGCTAGAATTGACTTCATTAGAAAGGATGGAGCCAGCCTCTGAACGTGTGGCCCCCATTCATCCTGGTGTCCAAGGAGAGAAAGAGGAAACTGGGCTTGAGCCACCCATTTCTCTTGAGTCACTCATGTTCCAAGAACCAGAACAAGATGAACTGGGTACTTCCCCACTAATAGCTGCTTTGCCTGAATCTGAAGGTTCTGATTTGGAAGAAGAGATCATAGAACTTGCTTACCCAGAAAGCCCATTAGTTTCTAAGCAGCCTTCCCCATCACGGTTGTCCCCTGAGGTGCTGCATAAAGAGGAGCCTGTCCCTGCATTACTGACAATGGCACCATCTGACCATTTCACTTTAACTGAGAATAAGAGAGAGGAAATTGAATCTGTTTCTCCTGACTCTGCTTTTGTGTCAGAGTATTTGACTCCTCAGGATTTGAATGATGAACTAGAGAAGCAAGAATTTGAGCCAGTTTCTCCATCTAACACAAAGGCCATATCTGAGTGTGCAGTTTTGTCTGAAGGAGAGAATGAGGAGTTTGAGCCTTACTCTCTGGCTGTGGTCTCATCCTCCAAGAGCTCTCTCTCACCACCTACATCTGAGAAGCCTTCTGGAGGCATGCTACTGCTGTCTTCTGCTGTCCCTTCAGAGCACATGGTCTTTTCTGGAGGTGAAGCCTCAGAAAGTGGATGTTGCACACCAGATTCCACATCTGTTTCAGAATATTCAGTTCCCTTGCATGAAGCACAGGAATTACTGAAGAAAACAACTGATCACAAGTCCCCATTAAAATCAAAAGGACTTTCTGAGCACATGATTTTGTCAGAAGAGAAGAAAGACACTGAGTCACAGTATCCAAGTGTGGCCTCCAAGTCTGAACTCTCTCTCTCACCATCGCTGATGGAGCAGACCTCTGAGTGCCAGAGCCCCCTCTCTCCTCCTGCTACCCCACAGCATGTCCTCTCAGAAGAGGACCTTCCAAGTAAGCCCCTCATAGCAGATTCAAAATTGACTTCCAAATCTGCAGTTCCTCTGAATGCGGCACAGAAACCGAAGAAGGTAATTAATGAGATGCCCCAAATCAAATTAAAAGACAGTTTTGAGCACATGATTCTGTCAGAAACAGAGAAAGAAGGTGAAGTCCCATGTTCCCCAGACGCAGCCCTGGTACCTGAGTGCACTCTTCTACCCCACGCACCTGAGATGACTGCTGAATACCATGCCCCACCATTTCCAGGTTCCCTCTCTGAACATGTGGTCCTATCAGAAGGAGAGATCGCAGAAATGGAGCAGTATTCACCTTCTTCCACATCTGCTTCTGAGTTTTCAGTACCACCATATGCAACACCAGAGTCCCAGGAAGAAGAAATTGTCCAAAGATCCCCTTCACATCTCAAAGGCACCTCATCACCCACGAAGTTATCAGAACAAGAAGACAGTGGACCCTTTTCTCCAGATTCTGCATTTGCGTCAGAATTCTCATTTTCTCCTGACCCAACTCAGGGAGTAGAAAATAGAGAATTTGAATGTGTTTCCCCAGTGTGCTTAACATCACCATCTGAACACACTGTTTTGTCAGATGAAGACACTGAAGATGTTGGACTTTTCTTCTCAGACTCAGGATCACAAGTTTTAGTCTCACCATACAGAATTCCAGAAACAGAAATGAATGAAAGTGAGCCAGATTCTCTCTTAACAGCAAGGTCTGCTTCAGGATTTTCTTACTTTTCAGAAGCAGATGAGGAAGAGATTGGATCAACAACTGTTACTCCCATCCCTGAGTATTTTGATTCATCAGAAGAGCAAAACGATGAGCTTTGTCCTGTCATATCTACACCTGAAGACCTGAGCCTTCCATCCTCAGAGGACAAAGTAGACAGTGCAGCAACTGGGCCAAATGTTCAAACATTCTCAACATCTGTATCTGAATATCTCATTTTGGCACAACAGCAGAAAACTCAAGCACCTCCAAAGCCTGAGCCTGGAGATTTGGTTCCACCATCTTTAACCAATAGATCAGAGCAGGAAGAAATGAAAGCTAATTCATCAGCAGCTACAACTCATGCTGCTTCAAACATACAATCATCCATGGCAAAGGAAGAACCCAAACCTGTTTTGCCTATGTCTCAGTATTCAGTTCCACTTGATTCAGTCTGTGCAACTAAAAAAGAACAGGAACCCAAGGCATCACTCACTGTGAAAGCTATAGATGAACAGATGGCTTTGTCAAAAGTCAGAAAGGAAGAAACTGTGCTTGATTCTCAAGAAGCTATAGCACATGTGTCACAGGATCAAAAACTAGAGCCTCAGCCTCCAAATGTTCCAGGGTCTGAGATAAAATATTCAGTTTTGCCTGAGTTGGTAGATGAGCCAAAGAAGGATATCAAGCTCAATTTAGCTCCAACTGTGCCTTCTGAACTAGAACAGAGCATGTTGTCAAAGAATGAGCCTGAAGTAGTCAGAGCATACTCACCTCCAAAGGAAAGCTCTATATCTGGACCTGAGATTTTATCTGAAGTGAAAATGGAAGTGACACATGATTCCGAAATAATAAGAGAGCTTCATTCAACCTCATCCAGAGAAGAAAAGGAAGTTGAACATGGTCCTGAACCAATATTTCCAGCTTTGTCAGAAGGAATAAATAAAGAAATGGAGCTCAGCCCCTTGACAACCACATCTGTAACTAAGTGTGATTCAAACTTGACCACATTAGTAAAAGACGTCTTGACAGATTCATCTCCTGCCACCTCTGTAGAAGAAATTCCAGTCTCAACTAAAGTAGGGAAAGGTGAGCTAGGAAGTGCTTTGCCTGTACCCTGCAAAGGTATAGATGAGCATTCCATTCTTAAAGAAGAGGAAAAGGTAGCAATTAGAAGTGCTTCTTCTCAAATTGAAACTTTTTCATTCAAAGATTTGGCTCCATCAGAAGAGGAGGAAGAAATTGAAATAAAATCACCTCCAAGTGTGTGCTCTATGTCAGAGCACTCTATTTTGTCAAAGGTAGATACTGGAGAAGTGAAACCTAGCTTGCCAGTAACCCAAATGTCATTTCCTCAGCATTCAGCTGTGTCTGAGAGAGCAAGGGAAGAAGATAAACAAAGTGCTTCATTATCTGTGGCCCTTGACTCCACACATTTGGTTTCATCACAGGAAGAGAATTTGGTTTCTGCATCAGAAGTATCAAGGCCTGAACTTGTTCTTTCACTTAGTGGGGGGAGTGGGATTGAGAAAGAAAAAACTAGACTTCTTTTATCACACACTGTGTCACCTGCACCTGAAAACATAGTTCCAGAAGGCAAAAATGAAATAATTACAAGGTCTTCTCCCGAGTTTGAAAACTCAGGGTCGGAAGACTTAGCCTCACCACTACCTACCCTTGAGGGTGGTAAGAACAAACAAGTATGGGATACAACTCCTGCAGCTCATGGGGCTTTTCTATTGGGAATACAAGATCTTGCTCCAGCAGAACTCCATTTGGAGTCAGAAAAGAAAGGTAAGCTGCACCAACTATTAGAATTACCAAAGGCTGGGTCAGAACTTACTGGTGATTTGGGCAGACAGACTAAATCTGTGGACACAGAGCCAGTAACATCTCTTGTAACTGGTACAGAGGGTTCTGTTTTTGAGAAGGGCCCAGCTGAGCTTTGGAGCAGAGAAGAAGAAAATAAAGAAAACAGGGAACTTTTTGTGTCTGCTACAGAACCATCAAAGATTGCTTCTTCTGACCTCTATGGAGAACAAAAAAAGCCTGAAAAAATACTTTATTCAGATCAAGCTGTTGATTTGTCTGATAAGAGCAGCTCTTTTGAAGATAAGCTACATCTAAATGTTAAGCAATTGCCATCCATGAAAGAGAACTTGCCTTGGGAACAATCACAATCATTTGTGACAACTGAGCCTCTACAGCTAGAATTCTCAAGTCCCAGTGATCTGCTGATGCAGCAGCTTGAGGCTAAGCCATCAGATGAAGATCGCACTTATGGAATTGGGAAACACATTCTGCCCCAGCCTATGGAACAATCTCATTCACCATTAGAAGAACCATCATCTACTCCTGGCATGTCTGGGGGCAATACAGAAACTTTATCAACTGAAATTTTCTCTTCTGAAGAAACAAACAGGGTCCAAGAACCAAAACCTTTGGATCTAGCTGGAAATTTTGAAAGAAAAACACAGAAGGGGCATATCCATCCTTCTATGGAAAGTGAAAGTTTTATATTGGAGAGAGCAAATATAGACCTCTCCAGGCCTTCCAAAGAAAGCCTCCAGGAAGAAGCTAAACTACCTCCTGAAATATCCACCCAGAAACCAGTGTCTAGACCATCAGCAGAACCAAATAATTTGGAAACTACCCCCTCTTCTGTCAAAGCAACCCCCTTCCTGGAGGAAGCTTCAGAACCTACACTATGCAGTGAGAAAGAAGCACAGAGGAGCACCCCTTCATTACTTAGAGAGAAGCCACAAGAAGAATCAAAAATGGTTCCATCAAAGATTATAGATGAGGCTGCCAAGGAAAGGAAATCAGAATCTGAAGTGAAGATACACACCCAAACAAAATCCATCCCTTCAACCCAGGCCAGAGAAGAACCTCAACTCTCAGAGATACCTGAAGTCAAGCAGCAACTTCATGAGAAGCCAAAAGTGGCTGAGCAAAGGCTTCCTGAGGAAAAGGGGAAGAAAGGACTTTCCTCTTTCAAATCATGGATGTCCAATTTACTTTTTGGATCAAGTACCTCAGATGATAAAGTTTCTGAAAAAGACTTAGATATTCAACAAAGTCTCTCTGCAGAAAAAGCAGTGACTGTGATACAGCCTAAAACTTCTGCTGATTTTAATTCAACGAAGAAAACAGCTAGTCATTCATTACCAGAGGTGTCCAGAGAAGATTATAGGAAGAACAAAATCCCAGACTCTTCAGAGGAAATGGACATAAACTTAGTTACTTCTGTTGATTGCGAGGAACATCTCGGAATTCAACAGGATAAGAAATTGGTTATGGAGAAAACCAAAGATGTTCCTTCTCATGTTACTGACAGTAAGAAATACCAGAAGCCAGCAATAACTTCTCCATCTAACTGGAATATTTCTATTCTTAAAGAAGAACCAAGTGGTGATCAACAAGAAAAATCATGTTCATTTGCCACTATAAATAAGAAGTCACAACAGCTAAAGTCAGAATCATTCAACTTCACAAGTGAAAATGTCACAAAGGAATCAGAGAAGCCAGAGCCAATAATTTTACCAGTAGCAGACTCAAAAGGCAATTTAATTGATCTTGGTGAGGACAGATTAAAGAAAGAAATTTCCAAACGTATTTCCTTGAAACTTCCTGAAGAGGAAGTAAAACTCAGTCTCATCAGCCCAATGGAGCAGAAAAATAACTTGGAAACTGGATCATATACTTTAACAGGAAAAGATGGCCTGGCAGACAAACAAGAAGTGGTGTCCCCCTTAGAGCTTAGAGAAAGTAAAGAACTAGTGAAAGCACAAATGACACAAGAATATAGACCTATTAAATTAGAAGAATTAGATGTTGCTGCTAGGCTAAAGCACATGTATCCAAATGAAGACTATATGGAAAGAGCCAACATCATTGTTTGTTCTGAGGAGGAGAAAGGAGAAGAAAGGCAGGCAGAGGTATTTTTGGAAGGAAAGAAGGAGCAGGAAAATCAGATTTATTCTCTGAATGTGGCCAGGTCTATGCCTGAAGAGCCAGCCATCTCTTCTCTTCATTCTTTGGATGAAATACAACCATTTTCATTAATTAAAACAGCATCAATTACTGAAAAGCCAGAAAGTGTGGTTTCAGAGGTTCACTCAGAAATCAAAGAAAGAAAAGTGGTAGAAAGCCAACCATATTTGTTAGAAGAAAATGAAAGTTTTGTGGAAAAAACCAAGATTTTGTGCCCAGTTAATTTTCCTCATCATGATGAAACTGATAAGCATCCTTTACCTCTGGAAGAAAATCTGATATTAGAAAAGCCAAGAAGAGATACACCAGATCACAGAGAGGAAAGAGGGCAGTTCATAGTGTCACAGCTGTCCACAGGTGGTTTAGTAGACACCACAAAAGAAAGTATGAGGCAGTCATCTTTACATGGAGACTCTGAAAGAACTATAGGTCATCATTCTGATGATACAAAGAGCCTAGAAGGGCCACCATATTTGTTATCATCTGTAAGATCACAAAGTCATATTTTAGGAGTTTGTCCAGAAGTTAACACAGAGAAGAAACAAGATCTGCCATCGTCTCTACTGACTCCAGGTCATCCTACGGTCCACACCATTCAGAAATCTAAAGATCATCTATCTGAGATGCTGGAGCAATCTGTTCTGGTTTCAAAGCACCCACTGGAGACTATGGAAGATGCTCACATAAATGAACCAGTCTCTTCAGCAGTAAGCAACTATGCCCAATTTATAATGAGTGCATCAAGAAGCACAGCTGATGAGATAGCTTTTACTACAGAAGTGTCCAAGGAGTCTGAAGATATATATGCAAGAGATGTGGAATCCACAGTGACTAGTAAACCAGCTGGCCTTTCACAAGATCAGAAGACTGCCTTCAGTATCATTTCTGAAGGGTGCAAGATATTGAACATTCATGCACCTGCCTTTATTCCTTCAGTGGATCAGGAAGAAAGTGAACAAATGCAAGATAAGTTAGAGTATTTAGAAAACAAAGCTTCATTTAAGACTATAGCTGGTCATGATGATAGTGAGGCAGTTGTTTGCCATAAAATGTTACAGAGTAAGATGGAAGATTCTGATGGAAAAGTTACACCACTGAAGGAGAAAGAAGGAAAGGGAGCTCATGTTACAAAAGAGAAGCTATCCTTGGACTCAGACATTGGTGATTTAGCTTTCATTCAGCCCACAATTCCTAGTGAAGAGGATTACTTTGAAAAATATACTTTGATTGATTATAACATTTCCCCAGGTCCAGAAAAACAGGAAGCTCCATGGAAATTAACTATGAAAGAAGTGCTCTCAAAAGGAGCTACAGAAGAAATGCTCACCTTTCCAGAAAGTTCCCAGGAAGATGCTCTAGAACATGCATATGACCTAGTGAAATTAGATGAAAGTTTTTATGGCCCAGAAAAGGACCATAGCAAGTTATCTCAGCCAGAGATGCAAAACTCTTTGGTTACCCAAAAACCAGCTGAGAGAAATGGTTCAAAGAGTGTAACTGGAGATGTGGATTCCAGGTTGCCTGGGATGCCTTTATTTGGTTCTGAGGAAGGGGTTTTATCCAGAACCCAGATATTTCCGACCACTGTCAAAGCTGTTAATCCTGAACTCCTGCAGGAGCCACCTGCACTTGCATTTTTATATAAGGATCTGTATGAAGAGGTAGCTGGGGAGAAAAAGAAAGAAGAGGAGATAGCTTCTGAAGGTGACAGTGTGAATTCTGAGGCATCATTTCCAAGCAGAAATTCTGACACTGATGATGGAACAGGAATATATTTTGAGAAATATATACTCAGAGATGACATTCTCCATGACACATCTGTAACACAGCAGGACCAAGGCCAAGGTCTAGAAGAAAAACCAGTTGGTAAGAATGATTCATATCAAATGATAGATTCAGAAGGGGAAATTTGGAGGAAATCTGGAGCTACTCTTTGGGAAAGGAATCTGGAAGAACAGAAGGCTGTTCACAGAGAAAAAGCTGTAGGCCACATGGAGACCTCTGATGAAACAGCAGTGCAGGGGACAGTTCCCATTGTCGAGGAGATCAGTGCAGTTGCCCAGGAGTTAAGCTATGCGGTTCCATTTCAAGACAGCTGCAATGTTTTGGAGAGTATTGCTGAAGTGAGCAGTCAAAGTCATGAGGCAGGAAACACAGGCCCAGAGGTCAGTCAGAATGTCCCAACACAAGTGTCCTTCACAGAAGAAGGGTTTGCATCAGGTGCAGCTTATATTCCAGAAACACCACAAGAAGAACCTAAAATGCTGGTCCCACCCATACCAAGTGAAGAGTGGCTCCGAAACAGCCCCGTGCAGGATGAGTATGAGTTTTCTGAATCCCTGAATTATGAAGTGGTTAGTCAGGGAACTCTGTCAGATGAGCTGCACTCAGAATCTGCACAGGAAGATGTGTTGTCTCAGGGGAAGGAGTCCTTTGAACACGTTGGGAAATGTGAATTTCTCACTGAGGCAGAACAGACTATGTCTGCTGGCCAGAATGAGTTGAGCAGAAGGAGGACAGAAGAAGACCAATTGTCATCAGAGTTAGTGAGTGAGAAGGCACAAAAGGAACCAAAAAAGTCCCAGATTGACACATACTGCTACACCTGCAAAAGCCTAATTTCTACAATGGACAAGGTGTTTGGCACCCACAAAGATCATGAGGTTTCAACGCTTGACACAGCTATCAGTGCTGTTAAGGCAAGTTAACTCTGAATCGTAATTATAAATATATTTATATTTTAAAAAAAACTATATTTACTTTCAGTTTCTTGATTTAAAAAATGACCAGTATTTGATACATTCATCTTTATGGAAAATAGCCTGAAAGCAAACAGAATATTTCCTCAAGAATTTAGTTGAGTTGGCCTGACAAATATTTATTGAGTATATACTATGTGTTGGGCATTTTTCTAGGTCCTGGGAAATACGAAGAAATAACATAGGGGTTCTTTGGAGGACTTGTTGTCTTATAGCAGGGACTCTACAGTATAAAAATAGCACATCAGGAGGCTGGGGAAATGGCTTAGTGGAATAAGTGCTTCCCTGGCAAGCATAAGGGCCTGAGTTCAATCCCTGGAACTGCCAAAAAAAATAGCACATAATTTTAGATTTAATAATCTACATTTAAATATACAATACAAGTTATTTTCTGCCAACTGTAGTATTGTTCTTTAAAATAATCACATATATCACATAGAGTAATTTTATTATAAGACATAAAATACTCAAGGAAGATTTTAATTCTGATTTTCTCCACATTTCCTTTCCTGCTTATAAAATTCATGTTATAAGTGGAAACTCTGCATCCTCTCTGGCAGTGTCAACAGAATCCTAATCTCTATACTGAGCACATTCTTGTGTGTGTGGATATAAATTATCTGCTTCCCTAGGAATGCTGTTGGAAGCAACATTTAGGTTTCTGTATACCCTTTTAGTCACCTTCTGACTGGTCTCCCTGATTCTGTATCTTTAATCCCTTCTCCCTCTGGAACTCAGGATATCTTTGAAAATTAGCAAGCAACCAGAAGAGTCGAGCATTTATGGTATGCCAGTGTATAAGTTCTTTATACACAGGCTGCCTTTTAATTCCAAAACAACCCTGTCAAGTCACTGCCATCAATTTGCAAACTGAGCTCAGAGTGTAAGTGATTTGCTGCAGTCGTGGAGGCCAGACTGGGATTGGCACTTAGGTCTGTCAATGCCAGAGCTTGTGGTTTTGACTATGTGTTTAGATTGTGTGGCTCAGTGTCTTGCTATTAGTAGTGATTTCTAAAATTATCATTCAATTTAGTCACTATTAAATAATTGTCAGACTATTTTGATTAAGTAACATAACAAATTAGTCTTGGCATTTTTTATTTTTTTCCTACTAGATTAATCCTTCTCAATTTGTCTGATACTGACTTCATTCCTCCTGATCAAATTTTTTGTAAGTTTTTACCTGGTAACATTTGGAAGCACTGGGAGTGATGGCACGTAACCTGTAATCCCAGCACTTGGGAGGCTGAGGTAGGAGGATGGCCATGAATTCAAGGCCATAGTGTGAGTTCTAGGCCAACCTGAACTGTGTAGTGAGACTGTTGCTAAAAAAAATTAAGGGTAGCACAGGGCATATGCAAACTTTTAAAAACTTTTAAAATCCTTTATTTATTTGGCACAATGTTTCACTACAACAGCACAGACTCATGATCCTCCTGCCTCAGCCTCCCTAGTACTGGGATTACAGGCATGTAACACCACAAATAGTGAGTTCCAGGGCTAGCATGGCATGCAGTACTGGGGACTGAACCCAGGTCCTTGCGCTTGCCAAGCAGATGCTTAGACTACTAAGCCATCTCTCCAACACCCAGTAGGCAAACTTTTGTGAAAGCACAGATATCAGTTGCATGAGCTCTAGTGAGAGGACCCATTCTGTGGGGCTACTGTCCTTTACTGGACATTATTAGCTGAAAGAAGACTGGATTTCCCAACTTTCTTTATGTTTTATTTATGAGTTTTAGAAATTAAAAAGTAACTGTCTCACATTCTCCATTAACATTTTTTGAGACATAAAGAGAAGTATCTTTATTTTGGTTTTTTTGAGCTTTTCTAAATGGTGTGAGCAGAAAATGGAAACCAATTGACTGAATCCAGTGGCACATGCTTGCACTCATTAAGATAACTATGAAGACTAAAACTTGGTCAGCAACTTAAGAAAATAAAAATCAGTTTAAAAAAGCTGTGCCTTGAGAGATCTCAAGCCTCTTGCGGAGGGTGTCTTGTGCCTCTTTAGGAGCTGATGCTGCATTTATGATAACCTCAGTCCTCGCTTCTCCCCCAGGCCTGTCGCTCTGTTGGCTCATTTTCCCTTCCTTTATTCATGCCTTTCCTTTCTTTTCAGTGTATACTGACCTCCTGGTATCTGCCAGGAGTGGAGTTGATAGCAAGAGTAAGAAATAAGAGGAAATAGGAGGGTGGATTTGTAAGGTTCCCCAGATCAAGGCTGAGCATGAGTTCCAGGGGTGGATGGATGGGGAGGGCTGTGGAAGGTGTTTCTAAGGCTCAGTGCTTAGCTCAGTCTTAAATGAGAGAGCCCTTCTAGCAGGCAAAAGCTGGAGATTATTCCAGAACTAGAGAATAAACAAAAAATGTGCACATGTAAGAAGTGTCTGAGGAAAGTGCACAGGTGAAGTGTGGGAGCTGGGATTGGGAGATTGTAGAAACAGGGACTTATGGGACAAGTGGCAGATCCTGAGAGTGCTTCCTCGATGTAACATTTTCCTTGTTTGATGGAGACTAAATCAGACAGTGAATTTTTAGTGTTTTTTTTTTTTCTTTTTTCTAGCAGGGCACACTATTGCTAGGTTGATAACTCTGGTTAACATAGGCACCATCCTTTCTCAATGCCCCATTCATTTTCTAGTTGAGTATTTTAACTCATCGAAGGTCTTTAGAATGCTTGTGTCCATTTATCAGGCAGTTCCTAGCATGTGGCACATGGGATCTCATCACCTCTGCATAGCCAGGCCTGCCTGTATGCCTGAGGCCCCAAGTGTGGGCCGTGAACACACTTCTCAGATGTACTGGGCCAGTGCAGTGAAAAGGCTGCTATCAGAATCTTTAGCCTCCTTTACTAAGGAGAGGGCATTCAAATCTGTAGCTCAGCAGTCCACAATAATAGTGGGTTATCCGAAGAAGTTGTTGACTAGAGCCATTTACAGCTCAGCTTATTATTATAACCTTATTTTATAGCTACATTCTCTTAATTAATTGATTAGAGGCATCTGCTCTAATAGTGTTTGTAGATAGAGTATCATGTATGCACCTTGTACAACAAAAAGCTACTACGAAAACAAAGAGCAATGTATTAATTGCTGACTATGTCCTACTAATTTGATTTGAAACTGTCTCATTGCTATTTGTTCTTCAATAAAATAAAATATAAAAGAACTAACCACAAATTGACCAAGGTTTAAGCTATATGATATTCATTTTACTGTGCTGTTAGAATAAAAAAATTCTGTTCCAAGAACTTTTCAAATTATAAACTTTGCAACTAGTTGATGTATCAATTAATGAGTCAGTGTTTATTAAAGTTTGGTTTTCCCATTTTTGAAAAACAAAAACAAAAATAAAAACAAATCAATAACTCATTTAAATAAGTTCACTAATTTTCTAAGAAGCCAGTGTTCTTTTGCATGAGAAGATAAACTGTCTATACTTTTTCACTGATTTTAACTTTTTTATTAGTATGTGTTTGCAAGCATGTAACAATTGCATTCCTCATACCAGGTTGGTATGTGTATATCACTCATTTTAATTCAAGTCCCCTTTTGCTTTCTTCCTTCAACACCCCCTCCCTTTCTTGGTCCATTTCCTGCTTGCTAACAATCTATGTTCCTGTTTCTTATTATCTATCTTTTGTTTTGCCTTTTATTTACATTTAGGGTTCTCACATATTATATAACTGTCTTTCTGCAGTTACTTTGGTGCTGTCACTCACAAATCTCTTGTTTTTCTTACAGAATTATCTATAATTGATTTAGATGAAGCAGCAAAAATAATGCAAGCATTTGCTAGTTGAGTATGGTATGCATAATTTCCACCAAATACACCAGACTTATATGGAAGTCGGAATCCATTGCTTGAAGTTCTTTTCCTGTTATGTACATATGTATTAAGGATAGTATGATTCTTTCCTGCAGGTTCAATTAGCAGGATTTCTTGAAAATTTACAAGAAAAATCCTTGAGGATTGAGGCCTTTGTTAGTGAGATTGAATCTTTTTTTAAAACCATTGAGGTAAGTTAACTTAATACCTTTTGCCTCATCTTAAGTAACTGAGTCTGAGCTAAAAGGATTTGAATTAGAGTGCGTGTGTGCGTGTGCGTGTGTGCGTGTGCGCGTGCGTGTGTGTGTGCGTGTGTGCGTGCGTGTGTGCGTGCGTGCGTGTGTGTGTGCGTGCGTGTGTGTGTGCGTGCGTGTGCGTGAGCACACGCTACTCATCATTTCTGGTTTTGTTCCCTTCAGAGTGAGAGTACTTGGTGTCTTGCTGGATGCTCCTTTATGTCTTTGCCTGGTACAACAGACATTAACTTGTGGGCACTTGCTCTATTCAGGGTTTTACACATTTGCCTAATTTAATCCTCCAACATCCATGTGATATAGACATTATTGCTTTCAGTTAGTACCTAAAAAGTGGAGACTTAGAGTTTGGTCCATTGGTCTGCTTTTCTGGCTCTCCTTGGGATAGCTCTGCTGAGATGCTTGGAGACACTGCTAGGCCTGTGCCCAGGCCAGAAAGCTCCTCTCAGGGCAGCTGCCCGCATGAGTTCACCTCCTCGTGGCTGCTGCTGCGTACCCCACCCAGTGAAGGGAGCAGGTAGTGATGCTCCATGCCTGTGCAGGCCGGGCCCAGTGCCTCCCCATCAATCAAGGATGGCAGAGGCCATACCAAAAGAGTGCTTTTATTTATAATTAGATTTTATTAGTACATTTTAGATGTACAGAATGATCATATTCATCATAGAGAATTTATACCTATACATGAGAGAGCTTTTTGTTTCCTCATGACCCTACTCTCTCTTCAACCCCTCTTCTCTTCTCCATTTAAAATGTTGTTTCCATGTTTTCCTTTTCTCATTTTTTTCTTTTCCTTTCTTTCATTTCACTTCTTTTTTCCCTTGTTCTGTTCCCCATTTGAATTTTCCTCTTTTTTTTTTCTTTTGACAATATCTATTATACATTTTAGTTCTTATTTATATTTTTGGTTTTTCATATCAAAGAAACAATCTCTAAAAGGATAGCTTTTAGAGAGTAAATTATATGATCACCTTATCACGAACCCTGCTGATGAGGGTGGCTCTGAGATCTAGGTTGTCCCGCTGGGTAACAAAGAAGAAATTTCCCCCCACCCCTGCCAGAATATTTGGGAACTTAGGATCTTGCTTAGTATCCTGGAGCCTCCCTCTCTCACACTGTGATCTTAGTGGAGTGTAGGAAATAGCACCAATCTTTACCACCACCTGCTGGCCTGAGATCCTTGCTTGCTATAGTGCCATTTTCAAGTTTTATTGTATGGAATGCAGCTGGATAAGACTTCCATACAAATTGTCCCCCCCCCCATGCTTTGGTATTCCGGTATCTAAAATCTTCTGGATGGTACTCTTACAGCTGATTCTATTGCACAACTAATTGTGGTGAAGGTGGTTGGTAGGTTAGAAATCTAATACTAATTAAATATGAATTGCACAGTCTAAAAATCTAAAATTCTGATTTTTTAAATTGAGATACTGATTGTCAGTTCTTTAAAATAAAAAAAAGAGGAGGCGGAGAAAAGGGATGTATTTCTTGTTTCATTCAGGAGTGTTTTTGTTTCTCTTTCTAGGAAAACTGTACCAAAAAGGAGAAGAGGCTAGAAGAACAGAATGAGGAGATGATGAAGAAGGTTTTGGCACAGTATGACGAGAAGACCCAGAGTTTTGAGGAAGTGAAGAAGAAGAAGATGGAGTTCCTGCATGACCAGATGGTTCACTTTCTTCAGAGCATGGACACCGCCAAGGACACCCTGGAGGCCATTGTGAGGGAGGCCGAGGAGCTCGATGAGACTATGTTCCTGACAGTAAGTGCTGGGTGTGAGAGACACCCACTCTGCTACAAGCCTACTCTCAAACATCATCTTTCAACATTCCTTAAAATTATTTATATTACCATTTGGGGCTTGTGTGATTCTTCCATTTTTAGAATTATTTGGGCAATCAGGATACCCACAGAAAATTCCCCACAAATCCTGAAAGTTCCAGTGCCCAGGTCCAGCTGAAAGATTCATGGAGTCAGGCCATCTTGTCATACAGGACAGGGATTTGTCTAAGAGGGAATGGAAACAGCTTTCCAACCTTATCCTCCCACCCTGTCTCCTGGTTACTGGCATCTTCTCTCTGGCTTCTGGGCCTTTCCTCTCCATTGTGGGGTCAGAGGAGCCAATGGCTCTCACAGGAGCCTGGCCAAAGCTGAGGAACATTTTGGTACATTTTTTGTGAAAAAGAATACCATAAATTGTGGGACCTCTCTCAGATGTTGTGGTATCATTTCTCCAAGTGGCTACCTGAAGATGAGATCCCCTAATTCCAGCAAACAGTTTTGAACAGGATATTCCCTTGGATGCTCTTTAATTGTTCCAGAGTCAGATCGCTAGGCCACATGATTCTTTTGGACATCAGGCAGATGCTGGCTTTCCGCAGAGCTAGGATTAACCAAGAACAAGCAAACATGCTCCTAGAGGGCAGCTAAAACCTCCTGGGCAGCCCAGTGACAGTGGCACCCTTTGATAGGTGAGGACCTACCGTTAGAAGGCCCTCCTAGCCCTCTGGGGAGATTGGCCATTTGAAGAAGATCTCGGCCTCCATCATTAGACTGCTTCATGTTTTATTAAGGCAGAGCTTTAATATTTTTAAATCAAGCACCGCTTGTGAAGCAAAGCATTAATGAAGTGCTTGTGTTCCTCAAGAACCTTATTTTTGTTTGATAAGAATATTTCCTTTTCTGTAGAAGTAACAGATTGAAAAAAAAACTTCCTTATATGTCATCATTCTAGAAAAATTGGAAAATACTAGAAAACATTGAGAAGGCGTAACCACTGAGAGATAATCACTGACTTACATTATTATATATATTTAAGCAAATTTAAGTCATTTTTCTTCAGAGAATCTAGTGTGTGTGTGTGTGTGTGTGTGTAAATGGTGATTGAACTCAGGCCCTTGTGCTTGCCAAGGAAGGGCTTATTCTACTGAACTCTCTCCCCGGCCCCCAGAGAATCTTATTCTGGAGGCTAAACCATTTTTTTTTAAATAAGAGTACAAAGAACCCATTGTCAGCCTCACTGATCAGAGAGTGAAGACACTGTGAATGGAAGCCCCTCCAGCCCTGTCCCTCAGCAGGCAGTGCCACTGGCCTGAGCTTGCATTTCCTGGGCCCAGGGAAGGGGAGGGAGACTATTTTCCAACTTTGTGGTTCTAAAGCTCTTGGTTGGTTTTCCTTTTTTTGTTAATATCTCTCTCTCTCTCTTTCTCTCCCCTCATTTTCATCTGCTCCATAAGTCATTTGAGGAAATCAATGAAAGGTACAGTATATGAAACATGCACAATGTTCTGGCGAGTGGATGCTTTATTTTTATATCTTGATGTTTAAAAAAAAATAACTGTCAATTAAAAATCCATCTAGGGAGCTACTGAGTTTTCACTGTTAGACATAGTGCTTTCAAAAACTAAATGACAGCTTGGAAAGCAAATTGCATGGGCTTTAGCTAAATAACAATTATCATAATGTAGATTTTAACTGTTTCCTTGAGATGTATTCTGTGTTTTTCAAAGCCTTATCTAGACCATCCCTCCATCACTACAAACAAAATTTTTGTAGACAACTTAGACTTATTGGTTAAATGTGACTATCTGAAAGACTCATTCGTACCTGCTAGTCAGGTGACTTATGTAATCTAAATAGCATGTTCCTTCACCTGTATTCAAAAGATAGTCACACATTTATCTTCTTTTTTGCTTAGCTAAACTAAACAGATTTTACTCTTGATTTTGTTTTTGTTGATACATTTAACATTTAGTCTAAGAGAATCTTCATTCTTTAGAAAGGTAAAACATTCAACAAGAAATAGAAAAGTTTTAGAAAAACATAGACATGTTTTTCTTTTTTGTGTGTGTGAGCCTGGGGCTCAAACTCCAGGGCTCCCCTATGCTAGGCAAAGGCCCTACCACTGAGCTGCACCTTAGCCCATGGTTAGCTCTAGAAGCACTTGATGCGGAAATCCTCATGCTGATCTCGTTTTTTCTTTTGTCCCCTTGCAAAAATTGAGGTCTATCTTACAGGTTGAACCTAATGTTTAATCTTTTAATATAATTTTAAATGTCAATTTACAAATTTCAAATATTGTCTTCAATTTATTTCCATAGCAGTTCAAATTGTGAAATTGCATAGAGTAAAATTGGAAAATTGCATCCATGGTGTATCAAGATATATACAAACAGATTTTTTTTTGTAAATTCAATCTTTTTTACATAATTGAAATTATTCAGAAATCCTACAAAGTTCTGTTCAACAGAATATTGCTAATATATTTTATGAGAATAGTTTGTACATTAATATTTGTGTTAATCAAAAGTTTTCTATAAATAGAGCTGCCTGGAAGCTTTGGAAAATTCTGATTTCTGAATCTCATCTCCTGAGATTCTGGTTTAATTGGTCTGAAGTATAATCTGGACATTTTTGAAACTTCCCGGATGATTCTAATTTGCAGCCTGGGCTGAGAACCTCTGGTTCCTAGCAGTCTGCCCTCTGGCCTCTGTCTGCGCCTGACTCGCCTGCAGTTTGTTTAGCCAAAGACTAGAGCTGCTGTGGTAGAGTTCCCAGGCACCTGCATGCCAGCAGCTCCACAAAGCAGAGTCTCAGATGCATCATCCAGGTCTTGAAGCTGACACTGGAGCCTTGATGCTGATTTTCTTTATTTTAAAAATTAAATATTTGAAAAATTAAAAAATTATTTTAAAAATATTTTCCTAAATATTACTATTTTTCCTATTCAAAAAATATGGATTTAGAGGGTCATTCCATATACTGGATTTGTAGATGTCTGTTTAATCATGTTTCAATGATTCAATGAAGGTAATGGTTGATTACAAAAAAAGGATCCATGAAAATCTGTGAAATATTTTTGCATTACAATGCTCTAGAATGTTTTTACTTTTCTAAATATTGGAATATTGCTAATATGAATTGACAGCTATTTAATACTAAATGATATTTCTTTTGTTTTGTGATTAAACATAAAATTTCTTGTTATAATTAATTTTCTTATTCAGTTGACAATGAATTAATCTTTACTAAAGCTGCACATCACATAAAGAGAACACACTTAGGATAACTATTATTTTTTCTGTAGAGAAAAAACAAAATTCAAGGATTTGTTGAAAAAATATGAACAATTGAAGAAAGCCTGTTAACATGTGATGGGCACACACACACACACACACACACACACACACACACACACACACACCCCTTTCTTGTCCTGAAGACATATTTACCTCCATGTCTCAGTGTTATTAGCATTCCTTTCTATAAGTGCTAAATATTTAGTTTATTTGAACTTGCTGCTTTTTTTTTTTAAATCTCTAAAGACAGTGCTTGTATATTAAGAAATTTTTCTTGACACCAAAAAATGCTTAAATTAAGGAACTCTGTCAAGCATATTTAGACTAACATTGAAAAACACATTTGCTTAGAAAATGCTCTTCTGTTAAGGAAAATGCATTTCCCCTTCCATTTTACTCTTCTGTATTATAATAATGAAAGGAGAGTTTCAACCATTTTGGACCTACTTGTAAAAAGATGTTATATCTAAGCCCTTTCATATGCTGATGTTAAAACTCAACAGGCAGTTTGCAAGGGAAAACTCAAACATCTTGTGGAACCCACAGCCAGAGCTTTTGTGCTACATAAAGTCCTGCCTTTAGACAATGGTGTGTATTGAGAGGACTTAGTGTACCTATTGTTCACTGCTTTTTGTTAATTCTGAAACTGTTGTTTTTACCCCTGCATCTTAAAGTGTTAGTTAACACTTCATCTGTCTCCTTACAGCCTCTCTTATCTGTGTTCTGGTGCTTTCTTAGAGACCTGTCAGAATCTTCACTCCCCTTGCAGAAACAATTCTGAGCTTTCCTGACTTTAAAAGATAAATGGAGGTTCTTGGCAGGTCTGAAAGGCTCTTCACAGTCAAGTGACAGCTACTTTTCCATTTCATCACTTATTGTCTAGAAGAGAAAGATGGGAAAGAGTCCGGCTATGTGGTCTCCTCTGGGCCCTCTGGCCCTGCAGGGGACCAGGCTCTTCCTTTCTCTGTGATACTCTTACCACCTTCCTGCCCAGCAACCTCCCATGTGATCTTTAAGATCCAGGTCAAATGTCATCTTCTTTTTGACTAGAACTGCCTTCCATACATCAAACACTAGTGAATTTAATGATATCTAGCAATAGGAAAAAAAAGACTATCTTTAAATGCCTCACAGTTGTCTCCTTTGTACTGACCCCAAATGTACAACTTCTGAGATCCTGATGTCCTACCAAAATGAAACTATTAACTTCTTTGTTAAAAATGTGTTTATAAAATACCACATGCCATGCATTACCTCACAATGCAGTGGTGAATTGAACAGTCCTTTCCTGCATGCAAATTATATTCTGGTGAAGTGGACAGATAAAACCCAAGTAGCTGGTGATGAGTTAGAGGAAACCAAGTGAATAAAGGCTGGAAGCAGTGGGTAGGCTGCACAAACCTATGAGGAGACATTTGTACAGTGGGTAAAAGAAGTGGCTCTGTGAGTGCATAGCAATAAAGCTCCAAGGGCACCAGAGGAGGCCAAGGTGGGCCTGTTCTGGAAAGTCAAAGGTTCTTGGGAATGAAGTCCAGGCAATTCCTTGAACTTGACTCAGTCGCTGAAGAGAGTCCCAGGCCTGTGCAGCATACAGAAGCTTCTTATTCACCTCAAAGCCTATGCTGAAGATACATTCTTTGCAAACTGTCTCCTTCCCCTTTGTTGTTTTTTTCTTTTAAGTCCACTTTCCTCTTAATACAGATATTAAGAGTATCCACTGATACTTCTTATAGGAGAGGCTTGAGTCTCTGAAAGCTATTAATTTATAAATTGTGGCTTTTTTAGTCTTCCACTAATGTAACCCTAAATCTGGCCCAGTGCTTGGCTGTGTTGGGGATGATTAAATGACCAGAAGCTTGGGGTTAAGGTGTGAGAACCTCCTACAGCATGTGACTCTCCAAATGAGTTCTGAAAATGTGTATCCTTTAGAAAATTTTAAAAAACCAGAATCATTGAAATGATGTTTTTTTTAGAAGTCACTTTATAGAAAAAAATTGTATATATATGAATGCATAACCTAAGGATACAGAAATGAAATTTTCAATATTACCAATTGCCTAAGAACATAAAGAGTGCCTAGATATTAGACAAACTATATTTTTCAGACTCCCAAAACAATGCAAATCCTTTCTGGATATGATGTGGGTCTTGTGTCATAAAAACCAGTACCACCTAGACCTGCTTCATTTGGGATGGTGCTATTCATACTCTAACTTATGGCAGTCTGCTTCCCTAGGTTGCTGTCCGCTGTGGCCAGCACGGCCTCACTGGAGAACATGCCAGCCGCCTTCTCACTGTTTGAACATTATGATGATGCCTCAGTCAGAAGTGACCAGATGCTGAAGCAAGTGGCTGGTGAGCACTTTAATCTATTCATCACCTTATTGAAATTTGGCAGCTTGAATTTGTTTTAATAAAGTTTCTATAACTGGAAGAAGAAAAAGGCTGGTTGCAAAATTTTAAAGCCTGAGGTCAGCATCGCATTTTGGTGATAGACTGCATTGAAGCTTTGTGGCTGTGCTGGAGTTGAAGGGGACCAGAGGAAAGCTTTGGGGAGCTGGAGGGCTCTCCTCTCCTCTTTCCTTCCCTCCCCTCCCTGTCTCTGAAGTTTAAAAATAAGATTTCTCTCTGTATGAAAGAATATTTATTTCTGTGTGCAGTCAGGTATAGAAGGAAAGAGGAATTAAATGTTTCCATGGCGTTGAACTCATTTTTCCTGATGAGTGGCTTTCTCCCCTTCATTTCAACTCTTTTCCCCCTTTTTAAGTCAAATGGATCAGCTTGAAGAACTAACAGCTCAGCATCACAGTCTGCAGCCAGGAGCCTCCTACTCAACTGTCAGAAGCATCCTGCTGGCTCTTCAAAATATTTTTTAGTGTGCTATTTAACAAACAAGACAATAAAACTTATGTAGATGTTTTTAAACTGCTATGTTGCAGTTACTGAGTTTTGCCTACTGTTACTGCACTTAGTTATGTTCAAAGATTCTATGTTATTCCAAAATTACTTAAGGATAGCAGTTGTGTTTATATTGAAAACGATATTTTATTTCTGTTGAAAGAGTTTTAGTGCCTAATAAAAGGTTACTGTGTCTTTAAAAAGACAATAAAACAAACCTAACCCAACTTAAAAAGAATCTCACAAAAACCCAATACTCCAACAAACTTTTGTAAAATGAAAAATTCAGTCACTTTTTCTAGTAGATTTTGTGTAGAAATGTCTCAGAATAAAAGGTTATTTTCTTATAACATTGTTATGAGGGGTTAAACTAGGTCAGCAATCACAAAGAAATTCTGATTATCAGAGCAAATCTGTTCTTAACGTATCTGTTCCCTGCTGCTGTTCATTTAGAAGGATATACTTGCAAATACCTGGCAGGCAGTGAGAAGACATTCCGTACCCCGCAGGCCACAGAGTTAAATTGTCATAATGGTTTTAGTGAATTTGAAAGTGTACCTGTAGCCCTGGAGGCTTGAGGTTACCTTGTCTAGGGGGGACCCAGAGTGACACCCAGTGTTGCACTGTGACCAGGAAGCCTCTCTGTAGGCTCCTGGCTCTTGAAGTACAGATCTGCAACTCCGTACCTAAGTCAAGCAGATAGCATGAGGGGAGTATGTGGGTGTTCCCATGCTGAACAGCAGGGGCTGCCTGTGGTCTGTCTTCACACAAGGCCTGGCACATGCAGCCTCTGGATCTCACAACTTCATAATGTGGGTTTTGATCTTATTCCCAAAGGTATATATGAGGGGAAAGAGGAACAGAATCGTGTCTTATGGCTGTAGACACACGCCTTGTTGGAAGAAATGTTGGGGGCTTGGTTTTAAGACCTTTGCCTTGAGACAAAGTTTGGCACAAAAATGTGGAAGATAAGAAACAGGTGGCTTAGTTGTGGCTTGGCTTCCTTGACTCTAGGTATTCTTTAAAAAAAATCTTTCCCCAGGGCCTGCTGTGGGGCGCTGCCCGCAGGGCACACTGAGAAGGGAAATGAGACTGGGCGTGGTGGCACGCGCCTGTAATCCTAGCTCTTGGGAGGCTGTAAACAGGAGGAACAGTACGAGTCCATCTAGTAGTGAGACCCTGAACACCCTGCAGACCCTTCCCTAAAATACAGAAAAAAAAAAAATCTGTAGGGACTATACACCATAGTAGCGTCTTGGCCATTTCGATTGGTCCAAGTCAGGGGCACTGACTTGTATTGCTATACAACTGTTACCACCATCTATATCAGAACTCATCTTGCAAAACTGATACCCATCACCACTCATTTTCTATTCCTCACCTCATCCTCAGAACCTAGCAATCACCATTCTCCCTTCTATAAATTCGACAACTCTACGTATTTAATTGAAGTGAAATCGTACATTGTTTTTCTTTTTGTAACCGGCTTATTTCACTTAGCTTATCACCCTCAGTGCCCATTCATGCTGTAGCATGTATCAGCGTTTCCTTACTTCTTAATATCGAATAATGTATGCTCTTTTGACTGTGTCTACTACCTTTTGCTCATTTGCCCATTGATTTACACAGTTGAGTTAGGTCTAGGGTTAGGGTTGTTCCATGTACTTTTCGGCACTTTCGAATAATGCTGTTCTCCTGGGGACTTTTTGAAAGCTGTATTGAATGGGAATCTATCAGGCCATAGGGGCTCAGTTCCCCCCGGCTGAGTGCTTATCCCTGTGCGTGACAGCTCATCATGGGCACTGCTTAGCAGCCGGAGGGAGTCTGCAGACTCCTGTGCCCCTGCCTTTGCCTCTAGTGGGAACTTCTAAGTGCCCCTTTTCTTTCTTTTGGCGTCATACCTTTCTGAGTTCATCAGTAAGATACATAAATATATAATGTATAAAATCTGGGCTTCTGATGTCTTTCTACTAATAGGAATTATAAACTCAGTCACCATTTTTTAAGTTACATCTATGGACTATTCTTTTTTTTTTGTGGTATGGGGGATCGAACTCAGGATGTTCTTGCCAGGCAGGTGCTTATGCCTGAGCTATTTCCCCCGCCCTCTGGACTATTCTTATACTTTGTTTCTTTTTAGAATACTTCAAAGAGAAAGCACTTCCTGGTTTTGAAAAAGATGTTTAATTCTTTGAGTGGAAGGAGTGTGTGAGGAACAAAATTATGTTTAGCATATGTGCTTTACTTAACTGCCTATGCCTGCTTCTTAGTATTTAGCGATGGAGGTCAATTATGAGTCTTTAGGTTTGTTAAGGGGGAAAAGAGACAGAGAGAGAGAGAGAAAGTGTGAGAGAGAGAGAAAGAGAAAGAGAGACTATTATTTGAAAAGCAGTTACAGCTCAACTACAATTCACGTGAGAAACAAAAAAGAAAAAAGAAAACATTTTCATTGCCTTAAGGAGCTCTCTAACAGTGCTCCAGAAACAACCAACAATGGTCGAAATGTTCTGGTTTTTTTTTTTTTTTTGGCGGAACCGGGGATTGAACTCAGACCCTTGAGCTTGCCAGGGAAATGCTTATTTCACTGAGCCATCTCTTCGGCCCCATTGGTTTGCTCTTGGCATGAAAATTTATTAAACCTAAAGAAATTTTTTTTAAAGAAACATTTCTTTTTTCTTTTCTAGAAAAAGAAAGAAAGAAAAAGAAAATTTACTAAATCTCATCTGTCTGTTCTTTAGAATATGATACTCACTTTCTGTGGGGAAAACTGGAACATCAAAGGCAGCACAGGACTGCACGTCCTGTCAGTCTTTTGGGAAAGGGCCTCTCTGCACCCTATGAAGCCTGTCTCTCTTTTGTGGCTTCTGTGACCTGCCACATGTGGGTTCCTTGTTCAGCTGCACCTCTGGGTATCTGCTGTCCTCTCTGCTTGCTAGGGCCCTGCCAATGCCATATCTCCTTTTCTGTGTTACTGCTAGATATGCGTTAGGCACTTTTGTTAAGCACTTCACCTATATTATCTTCCTTTTTCTAGCAACTCTAGGAAGTGATATGTTATTGATTACTGCTTGCTGGTTGTAAAGATGGGAAACTGAGGCTAAGATAACCCAGCTGGTAATGGAGGATCTGGCATTGAAGCCTGACTCAATATCTCTGCTCTGAAGCTCATGAACAAGACCATTCTCTTATCATATTTCTTATTTTTCAACTTTTAAAAACCTCAGTTGAAGGCAGGGGAGATAGCTCAGTGGTCTAAATGCCTGCCTAGCAAATGCAAGGACCAAGGTTCTATCTCCAGTGCCTCAGGTATGCCATGCTGGCACACCCGAACCCGGGTGTGGTGGCACATGCCTGTAATCCCACCGCAGGACGATCACTAAAAGTCCAAGCTGTGTAGCGAGACCTTGTACAAAAAAGAAAGATTAAAAAAACTCAATTGAATTTTTCAGTATATCTATTTGTTTAATTCTTTATATCTATTTCTTTCTCATTTTTCACCTTCTTGTTTTTGCCTGTAATGTCAACACTAAATAAAGTTATATCATTGAGTATGGCCCATACTTCTTTCAATAAGCTTCTGAAATCTCTCAAGAAATTGTTGGCTGAGGAAAAAATAACCAGAGAAAAACATTTTAAAGCATGACATTTTCTCAACTATAGGAATAACCTTTTTCTTTTTGTAAAATGTATTCAGTAACATTCTGTCATAAATTTTGGGAAGAGAATTGCACACAATTGATTTGTAGTATTGTATATAATATAAATATTCAGTGTACACATTTATAAATTAAAAACCCCTAGCATAACACTTTGAGAAGATTATTGCCTTTAAAATTCAGAGCAGCAGAGCTCTTATATTGCAGTGGCAAGCAGAAACTCTGAAATGACACTGAAGCTTTGGAGGCAGATATATTTTATGTCAACGGGTGCTGACTGGGATCATTCTTAAAATAGCAGCCTGATGAAGGCTCAGGGAGGGAGGCTTGCAAAGGGGAAGCATGGAGGCAAGAACTTGGCTGTCTGTGATTGGTTCTTACAATGTGCATCATAATGACCAGCTATGAATCGCAGTGACCAGCCGTTTCTAGGCAACAGAAGCAACTGGAACTGTAACAGGAGCCATTCCCTGGGCAACTAAGAAACTAAAGTATACTGGCTGATGGTGCTATTTTCTGTTACAATGCTACATGTCTAAAACTTACATCTAATTTACTTAATGGAATAACTAGTTTGTAGGTACAGATATACATATGTATTTTAAAAAATCTGCAAATATACCCATGTCAAAAAGAGAAAACTGGAATTGTATTTTCAGAAAGCATATCTCAATGTTTGACTCATAACAATTCTTTTCCAACTTTAATGTAACAACTATATCTTAAAATGTTTTTTTGATCTCTCTTGTCAATATCATATAGGCTCTATGTTGATATTCAGCAGTACAGCAATAATTCCCTAGCAAAGCATGTTGAAAAGGTTACTTCTTGTTTTGAAGGACAACCAAGCCACTTCATGCATCCTCTAACCCATATAAATTTATTGCTCTCAGTGTAAGACCACAGGAGAATGCTATTCAGTGAACTCAATTTGGGATCTGTTATCTGTATGACCTGTGCACACATAAAAGTACACAAGGAGCATTCTGGGCATATGTGTGCACATCTGCAACAACAATCATGTCCAGAGAGTGGATGGGGCTGGGACTGGGGACCGTAAGTCCTTCCACTTTCACTCCCTTTATTTCTGTGTTGTTTGAATTGTGTTCCAGCAAGTGAAGGTAGCTTTGGCAAAAGAACCAATAAAAAAAAAGGTAGCATTAGTTACAGAGAATCATGCTTGTATTCCAGTTCCACAGCCTCCAAGGCTAGAACCCCAGGAACCAAATTCAGCCACAAGCACAACGATTGCAGTTTACTGGAGCATGAACAAAGAAGACGTTATTGATTCCTTCCAGGTTTACTGCGTGGAGGAGCCACAGGATGAGCAGGAACTAAATGGTAGGTTTACTAATACAAACACAGGTGCAGGTATGTATGCCTGTGTCTCAATGTAATATATATATATATATATATATATATATATATATATATATATATATATATATATATATTAGTCAACTACTTAATGAACTCAAAATAGCAAAGCAGTGTTTGGAAATGAAGATCAAGAAAAACAAAAACATAGATATAATTAATGCAAATATCATAACAGATTGGAGTTTGACTTTGAACTCTCAGAAAAAAGGAGTAATTGATTCTCATTTTCACCGAGTACCAAAGAGAGCATACAGTACACACCAGGATATCAAAGAGAACAAGGTTTTCATCAGCACTACATTGACCAAGTGTCACATTTTATAGAGGAGGAATGAGCTGTACACAGAGCAGGGTACTCCACAGTAATTTTAATGCAGATGCAGCCCCAGATATCACAACTGGTCAATTCTCAGTTCTACCCTTGATAAAAAGCACAAAAGAATGATTAAAAATTATGTCATTGTCCGCAATGTCAAGGGTTGTGGCCTGGTGTGCTCCAAGTTACTATGTGGGTAGAAGTAGGGGTGCTTAGAGGAGGGATGGCCGGTTTCATAAGCTGTTCCTCTTCCCAGGGAACTCTTCTAGGAACACTGCTCAGGGGACCCAGCAGGCAGGCACTGAGATGCGCCTCCTGGAGACAGAGTGGGACATACTGCCTTGTTTGCTAAAGACAGACCCAGGGACTGACACCCATAACAAAACTTTGGTGCCTGATTTGTAATGAGGGGTGAATTGTAACAGGTCACTGTTGCTAAGCTTTATGTCTTTTGAAATGCAATGCAATAATTAATGTAGAAAAAAGTAAAGACAAAGCAAAAGCATCTATAGGCATGAAATCAAGCACTTCTTTTAGAAATGGCTCAACAAATAGAGTTACTGGGTTTTTGGGGTGCTTCCCTCTTAGTTCCCAAGTCTCACTCATCTCTACCAAAGAAATGAACAGGACAAGCAAGAATGTTAGCAAAGTTAATTTGAAGAAGTGAGGGTGGAGGGTAAGGGAGAAATTGGTCTTGCAACATGAGCTTAGGCCAAACAAAAGGGACAAAAAATTAAAAGCAAAATGACAGTACAGCCTGCATGGCCAATATGAAGAGGCTGCCAACAAGCTCTTCCTGGAGTGTGCTCATGTCCTGGCCTTGTGGAATTAGCAGATCTTCCCACACCCTGTGGTCATCTTTGCCTTGCGCACTTTCTTGCCCCAGGTACAGTGTAAAGTTGGCTGAGTATGTCCAGAAAGACTCCTATGTAATGAAGATCTGTAACTGCATCTGTCACAACACACAGAGTTAAGTGTTCTGTCCCCTGAGCAAATGAGAAGGGCAGGAGGTCCAGTCCTCTCTGCCCCGCAGCACTGTCCATTCTTGGGTTTCATTTCTTCAGGATCTTGGACTTTGCTGGTAAGTCTGAGGCTCTGACTGTGAAGTAGTGTTGTGTAGTGAAGGTCTAAGGTACCATGTGTCACTGTACCATATCTGGAGTACCCAAGAGCAGAGCCCGGTGAAACTGTGCTCAGAGCATGGGGAACATGCAGTATATTTGTCCTTACCATATTCTTTAAACTGAACCATTCACCTGAAATACATAGCTTAATGGAAAACAAAGGCAATTAAAGAGATATGCTAAGTTGAGCAACTCCTGAATTCTTTTTAAATAAATCAATCCAGATTCTTCCCTGGAAACTTTATTTTCCTCTTATGCAGGGACTCAATCAGGCTGGGCCAGTGCTCTACCACTGAACTATATTCCTAACTCCCTTATCTGAGGGAATTTTAAAGATATGACATTCAGGAATAAAAAAAGGAGGATAAATGAAATTACCATAGGGTAATTTAAAAATGAATATTTTTGTTGTCATCATTGTTATTACTATCATGACTATTTGCAATACTGATGATTAAACCAGGGCCTCGTGAATGCTAAGGAAGCATTCCATCTCTGAGCTACATATAAAAGAGAAAATTCCAGTAAGAATAATCAGATTGGTCCAAAGTGGCAGGCATTCAGAATGGTACTTTTTTTTTCATGATAGTATTGAGCAATATTTACTAAAAAAGTAGTGAATGTTATTTAAAAATTTTAAAAGGAAGTTGTCTAGATTGGACAAAGTTACTTCTTATAACAGTTCAAAGACTGATTAAGTTACTTAGTATTTCTATAAAAGGTAGAAGTAGCTAGCTGAGAATTCTGAAATTCATGAGAAGAAACCAAGAATTGAAATTTAGAAAGTCATATTAGATACCATAATGGCTTATTAATCTATAAATATGTTTTGTAACACCATAAGTTTAGAAAATGTAGAATTGTTCTTTTTTATGATGTATTCCAGGAAATGATGCTATTGGTTCTAAAGAATTTTCTTAAGGATGTATTACTAATAAATATTTAAGCTAACAAAATATATGCAATTTTAATAATTAGTATCGAAATAAGTTACTTTACTTGTGGTATATGAAGCTCAAAATCTTGATACTTTGTGATATTAAAATCTTGATAATATGTGATATTTTCTAATAAGTGCTCAGAAATAACACTATATCATTCTAAATATCTCTAAATGCTATTTATTTATTTATTCTAAAGAGTTATAATGATATCTGTAAAATTATCAATTTGGATACTCCACTGAAAAAAATTATACTTTTTTTTTTTCAGTAGACATAACTTTTAATTAACTTTGGAAGCTGTCTTAGAATTTCTGTTTACACTTTACTCTAGAGTTGGTGGAAGAGTACAGATTAACAGTGAAAGAAAGCTACTGCATTTTTGAGGACTTAGAACCTGACCGATGCTATCAAGTGTGGGTAATGGCCGTGAACTTTACTGGCTGCAGCCTGCCCAGCGAAAGGGCCATTTTTAGAACAGGTAAGAAGATATTAAGAGGCAGTAGGAGGCAACACTCAATCTTTCCAGACTTTTGAGGTCAACCAGTAAGTACAAAACACCTGTTGTATTCTGGGTGTTAGGTAAAGTGCTGAGTATCCAACAACGGATAAGACTGGGCACTTAATATTTGCATAAAAGGTAGAAGTAGCTAGCTGAGAATTCTGAAATTCAGGTGAGGGGAGATAGAAAAAGAGACAAGCACAAGAATGTTTGGTAAGGGCCATGATTCAGATACCCACAGAGTGATATGAGAACTCTTCAGAGGGGCACTCAAGATCATGGGGGCTTGACAGGATCTTAGATTTCTTTCTTTCTCTTTCTTTCTTTCTTTCTTTCTTTCTTTCTTTCTTTCTTTCTTTCTTTCTTTCTTTCTTTCTTTCTTTCTTTCTTTCTTTCTCTCTCTCTCTCTCTCTCTCTCTCTCTCTCTCTCTCTCTTTCTTTCTTTCTTATTTTAGGAAAGTGTCTACAGGTTGTTCAGGGTCTCTCTACTAAATCAGACTTGCAGTGATCTACCTGTCTGCAGTCTCCCAAAAGCTGGGATTACAGGCATGCACCACCACACCCAGTCCCAGTTGCTGCCTTAGTGAGCCCCAGGGGCCTGGGAAATCGAACCCCCGGCACCTGCACCTGCTTATAAGTGCTTTAATCTGCTGAGATATTTGGCTGGCCCTCAGGATCTTAGATTTAAAAACAAGGAAACATTAGGTCATGGTGTTCAATGGGAATACCTTCTTCTGTTGCAATGCTTTTTCAGGGTGAAGTGAGGTGTGACATTGCCAACCCTGCACTGCCTGAAAGCTCTCTGTAGTTCCTCAGTGGAAGAAATAGCTTACTCCTGCCCTCTAGCTCTTCATACTTTATTCTTGTCTTTTAGAAAACATCTTTACCTAGGACCTACTGAGGTCAAAATCTTGACTCCCTTTTGTGTGAGGGAGGAAGGGCAAGAATCTTTTCTACAATAGGTGGGATTTGTAGGAAGTTATTGTTAGAGAGTGTTGGAGGATGGGTGAGGATTGACAATTTAGAAAGCAGATAAGGAGACTTTTTAGTGTATAAATTTTAATCTCTTTTGGGTTTTCAACTCTAAATGAATTTTCTGATAAGAAATTAAAAATAAGATTGTGGCTATATCTTCTCTAGGTGCCAGGGAAACATACTTGGCATTGCTCTGTGACAGACTTGCTTCTTTCTCTGCAGCTCCCTCAACCCCTGTTTTTCGGGTTGAGGATTGCACCGTGTGTTGGAACACAGCCACCATCCGATGGCGGGCCGCCAATCCCGAAGCCACAGAGTCCTACACTCTGGAGTACTGTAGACAGCACTCTCCAGAGGGTGAGGGCCTCAGGTAAGTGTGTGTCTGTGGAGAAAACAGAACTCTGACCCTGGCTAACCTTAAGTTTCTGTAGAGCAAGAAAAGCGCCTGTAATCACTCAGATGTTGGTGACTTGATTTGTGGTTCTTCTGCTGTTCATCAGGGAATGCCACCTTTGTGATAAAACCTGCTCTACAATACAGACTAGTAGCTTCCTGTTAGAAACAATGCATGCAAATTTCAATGCAGTAGAGCATTCCATGAGTTATTTTTAACTTGAGCCATTCGACAAGATTATTCTATTTTATGCACTTTTTTACTAATGATATCACGATAGAGCCAGCTATCTGAGGACACTAATAGTAAGCATGTGTGTAACAGAAGTCTGAGTGCCTCAGGGACACATCAGTGATTACACGTGTATGTGATTAGCATATCCAGCATCTCTAAGAACAAGAAGAATCTAGAGATCTTTCCCACAAAAAAGAAATACAAAGCTCTCTCACTAAAATGATGAAACTATATTTTATCAGCAAAGGGCCATATACCCACTAGGACTTTGGTACAAATTTGCTCACTTAGGAAGTGGTATTTTTGGACCTCCAAAGTCCTGGCTATTGAGTGTCTTTACAGACCTTAAGGAACGTTCAGGTTATTACTAATATTCATTTTTTTGATAAGGCACATTTTTAGATTTTCTTTTTGTGGGGCAGTACTGGGGATTAAATCTAGGGTCTTCACAGTGAGTGTCTTGGTTACTCCCCTCTCACTGCTGGGACAAAATATCCAACACCCAAGATTAAGGAAGGAAAGGTTTATTTAGGTCATAGTTTGTGGAGGTTTCAGTCCATACTTATCTAGGTCCAAGACAGAATGCCATGTGGCAGAGGGCAGCAGTTCATGGTGGTGCAAAACAGAAAGGCAGCAAGAGCAAAGGGGAAGAGTGGTGGCAACAATGGCAAAAGAGAACACGTATGTCTTCCTCATGTTTCATCCAAGCTATCTGCCTCAGGCTGGGTGTTGAACTCATACCCATAATCCTAGCAGCACTCACATGCATAATCCCAGCACTGGATCAGGAATTAATCACAAACTCTGAAAGTCCACCCTATAGCTGCATGAGGCTTTGGGGAGACAACTAGATACAAACTATAACAGTGAGCTACAATTCTAGTCCTTAATTATTTATATTTTAATTTTAAGACAAAGTCTCAATAAATTGCCCAGGCTAGGCTTGAACAGGAATCTGCCCGTCTCCGTCTTCGTGCTGGGATTACGTGGCATCATGTCTGGCTCAGCTTTTTTCTTTTTTTTTTTTTTCAACTGAGTTTACTGAGATAGCATCAGAATCAATCAACAACTATTTATCTAGTCATGATGTGAGTTTCATAAGACTGAGTAATAATTGTAGTTCTCTCAGACAGAAGACAGGCCTCACAAAGTAGAGATCAGGGGAAGCACCAGGGTTGATAGGGTGTAGACACTGCAGTAGAAGAACACAGCAAATGTGCATGAAACTACTTCTCTGTTCCTGTGGCCACAGCTGGAGGGCAGGTTTGGAACCATCAAACTACTGGGAGGTGGTGAAAGTCCAATGACATCTACATCTGCAAGGGAAAAGAATGGCCATCTATTGAGTTCAAAGAAGACATAGAACCATTAAAACTTATCATTAGTTTATTATATTTGAGATGTTGCTAGTGGTTCATTTTTATTTTTCTTGTACAAAAGTATATAAGGGAGTGGATTAGTAGAAGATTATAGTAGAGTTAAAAAATACAAAGGTTGTTTGTTGTCAAGTAGAAATAGTTCAGCAAGGGTAGCAGTGAAGGGGAAAATACACATGCACAGCCCTGTGGATAGCTTGGGGTTGTGTCAGAGATGGAGCGGCTTCCCAGCTAGGTTCTCAAATACCCTTCAGGGCCAGGAAGTGTGGTGGTACATCCAGTTCACAGCTGGGGCTGAGCCTCTGCCCTCTGGATCGCTGCTGAGTTTGACAATAGACACTTTTTGGAGCAAGCAAAATTTTCTTGAACACAAATTACTGCCCTGTTTATCTGCTGAGTCTATTACTTACCCACCACATCTGTACCATCTCTCATCAGTGCAGACCTTGTGACCCACAGCTCAGGCCTGCCTTAGCACACTGTAGGATAACTCATCCTTAGCCCTGGAGATGCAGAACTGCAAAGCCCACTTATGAATTTTACTTCTCTAATCCAAGAGTTCAAGAGGGGCAAAAATCTGCTTTTTGAAAGTGGCCATATGTCTTAGGTCTCCTTACCACACCATCTGGTTCTCTTAGCCAAGTTTAAAACATCTTTTCAGGGTCTTGTGTTTTAAAACTCTCTAAAATATTAGCTATTAAGCTACATTTTACATAACTTAATCAGTAAGATATCAGCTGTGGAGAACCATGAGATAGAACTGAAGAAAAAAACCCCACAAAATTTGTACTTCTAGTCAACAAATGGAAACAATTTCCACTTTTCTTCCATTGTATGAGAACCGAATTTATACTTTGTTTTTTCACATGCAGCAATGATTAAAGTTGTCTCTTTTGGGAAGCACAGCAAGCAGGATTGTCTGATCCCACTCCTTTATTGGTACTTGGTGGGATCATTATATAAAATTACTGTCTCAGTATCTGAGACAGTGCCTGGCATATGTGGGCTACAGTGAATATGTATTACTTGAATGGGTAAGTACCAATTAGTGTGAAACACACAACACTCATCATAAGAAGAAGATTAACTTTGAGGATAACCTCAAAAAATAAATTGTTCCAACAGAGTAGAGAAGCATGTCATATGTTGACTTTAGTGCTTGTATATTTAAGAAAGAGATATGATGAATCTCTGTGTTGGAAAACTTTGTATGGGCTACTTACAGAGAAGAACATCTATTGGTCATGCAAACTTTATAAAAGTTCTGGAATCTGTGGAAACCCTTATGCAATGATAGATTCTGAGGGCACTGTAGGGGGGGAGTAAAGCAGATCAGAGATTGCTCAGTTACATGGTGCCTTGACCATGGGGAGTTTACCTGTGTAGATGCTCATTAAAAATCTATGAAATGAATGAATGAATAGAATTATCCAATTGCCTTTTGTGCTTGCCAATTCAGGTAATCTAACTGGATAGAATCTCTAGCTAGAGAAAGAGAGAGAGAGAGAGAGAGAGAGAGAGAGAGAGAGAGAGAGAGAGATGAGTTCCAATGTCTTTTCTAACTCCAATCACTGAAAAAAAAAACAGGTAATCTTAAAAGCTTTGGCTTGCTGTAGGAAGAAAAGCTGAAAGGAAATCAAACAAATGGGGAAAGGATGAGTAATATTAAACTTCACACACACACACACGCTCACACTCACAAACACACACATACACACTCTCACACATACACTAGAGGAGGGAGTGTGTTAATTGTCCTGTAGATTGGGAACTTAAATTTTGTTTGCCATAACCAATCACATCCATCTTTACACCTGCATTCATTCTCCCAGTGTGCTGACCACCTTATATTCCAATTTGAAACTGAAGGTGTTGATTGAACTCTTTGTGGTGGGTGTTTGAATGGAGCCAACTTACTGTGCTCCCAAGTTCTGTGGCGCAGTGTCAGAAATAGCTGAGCAATTGCCTCCCTTCCATAATCCTTCACAGACATTTGCATATCTTTGTGTGTGGGCACTGAGGCTTGGTCCCAGCTCCTGTTGGGACTGAAGGTGGGAGTGACAATCCCTGGCTTGTGTGCCTGGCTGAGGGGGCTCCTACTCACCCTCTTCCTGTTTTTCTTTGACTACTTTCTTCAGGTCGGGTGGGCTCAAAACAGTTTCAGAAAATTTCCATTGCTCTGCTGTTTCCTCAGCTGCTCTGTCTCTTCTGTGTGGAGAGAAGTCAGCAGCAGTGTGGGTGGAGGAGGGAAAACTGAGAGAAATATAGTGCAAGGATTAGCTGTGTGGGCTGTGCAGAGAGAAGCTGTGCACTGAGTGACAAATCTGTGAGACTCAATACTCCACAGAATCATCCAGGCTGAGCTTCTTGCCCTTGGCCCCTGGCCTGTGGTGGGATCCCCATGTTGACACCAGGACAGTGTCGTCAGAGGCCAGGCAGCTTAGTGCTGGGCTTGTGAGCTCACTTCCTCTTCCCCTGGCTCACAGGGCTGACCTGGCTGAGCAGGAACAGAATGGCTAAGTGGTCCAACTGCAGACACTGCCATTCCTTCTGTAGTAAGGACAGACACTATTGGAGGAGGACTCTGGAAATGCCTGTGCAGATGTGGGGGCATCAGCATCTGTGTCTCTTTAAAATACTTTCTTACTAAGCTTTCTGGTGGATAGAAGATGACTGACCAGCTGTCAATGCAAGTGATTTGAACTCTGCCTCCTCTGGCAAAGAGGCAGGGCATTTCTGCTCTGTTATTGCTTCACAAGGTGATAGGAGGGTTACTGACATGATTGGTCCTAAGTTCATGGGATTTTAGAAATTATCCACTGCTTTTTCCTGGGTATTATTTTGCTGATGCCCACCACCATCACTGCTCCCAACCCAGAATTCTTGGCATTTAGTTTTTCTAAATGAAATTTTCTTCCCAAGTGAACTTAATTTGACCATAATCATTTGAAAACCTCACTTTCCGGTTATATCGTAAAATCTCAGTCAGTGGAAACTCACCTGTCTCTTTTAGGTTGGACCCTGTCAGTTGTCAGGAATAGTTAAACTGTCCAGAGATGAAAAGACCCAGATAAAATAGTACCACTGCAACAGCTCTATAAGAACAAAAGCCGGACAGGCAGGGTTGAGGAACCTGTGAAAACGCATAGGTTAGGAACCTCAGAAGGATATAAAATTCAAATCTGAATTTCTAGGCAGTGAAAGTGAGAATGGAGAGAGGTGGAAGGAGCAAGGGGAAGAAAAAAAGATTACATAACTCATACCTTTGTTAAAATAAGGCACAACATTTTGCCAAGAGAAGCAACTCCATTTCTTGACATTCAGTTCTGAAATGAAATTTGATGTAGATCTTTCAGTAGGGGCCGTTGAACAACATAATAATGATTGTCTTTAAGAGTGTTTTTTCAAAAGATAACAGAAACATTTCCCATGTAAAGCATTTTTCTATGGGATCCCAGAGCACAGTGTTGCATCACCATTCTGCACAGGCAGATGTGGGGCATCTGTGGGAGTGGCAGGTCCACGTACAACTGGCCGGGGAGGAAAACAAAGCTTTGTGAACTGAGAGGAGCAAGCATTGCTCAGGGGTGTGCTCTGTTCACAGTGCACAATACATGGAGATGACTAGTTGGCTGCTCTTGGTCCTGCTAACATGATGCCAGGAATACTCTGCCATGTGCTGAGTGCTGCGATGTCAGCACTACCTGCCCTGCATGGTGATGTAGGATTCCTCTAGGTTCCCCAGGTTACCCTTCTCTCAGGAGGATGTGTGCTTCATTCCAGGCTTTAGTTGTGGAAGAGCAAGGACTGCCACTCTGTAATCGTGAGCCCACAAGTTACCTTAAACACATGGCTCCTTGCTTCCATCCTGTTCAATTACTGAATTATCAAATTCCTAAAGAATCTGCTTTACAATGTTCAAATGAGTATGTACTCTGAGATTCTGCAAACACGTTTAACCAACTGCTGGGCTTCTTTCTCACTGAGTAATATAACTCTTAAAAGTTAGCTGTTTATGTATAGATAGTAAGTATTTATGATAAAAATTCAAAAGATACCATACAAAAAGGAATATGATGA